>LBNU01003860.1:16424-31906 GCA_014162995.1 Artemisia annua | reverse complement strand
CATAAGCACATTAAGCTTCGTGATAAACATAGTGATAAGGATACATGTGTGCCTAAAACTAATTATCTTAGGAGCGTTAGTGCCTCTCAACCTGCCTTATATGACTATAATGTGATGCTTAAGCCTAATCATGAATCCCCTGATGTGCGTGATACAGAAGAGATTGTTGAAATTGAAACAGAAAATAGGAAAAGACTTGAGGATAAGATGAAGGATCCCAGGTGCATAGCGAATCGTGTTAATATCAAGCCCCATAACTACTATGAGCAGAACCGATTAACTGTCTTTGTGCCCCAAACTAGGTTAACCCCTGAACAGATTTTTTGGTCTTTAGATGTGGAAAAAATAAAAGCTGAACTTCTTATGGATACCATTCCCCTTAAGTTTGCTAAACCCACGGTGTATCCTCCCAATACACCCATGAACCTAGTTCAGATAGCACTTCCCACTCAATGTAAAACTCTTATTAGCATGTATGTACTGTATCAAATGTTTGCGGATTTTGACAAAACGTGTAAAAAGAGGATTACTCCAACGGAAATTACTGAGGGGGAAAGGGGTTTTGAAGTTACAAAAGAATGTTATCTCACAGAAGTCATTCCGTTTTTTAAACAAATCAGAAGCCATTTTGAATACATGGAATCGTCTCTTAAACAAGAGATCAATGAAATGAAAGAGGTGTTTAAAAATCAGGAACACGAAGGAAAACAAACTGTAATGGATCTTCAACATAGTGAAATTGCGAGGAAAAATGCTCTCATCATGAATGATAATCTGATTGCTATGTGCATTGCTCAAGATGTGTTTTATTCTGCTACTGATTCATCCTTATCTGCTTCCCATTTTCATGATATGTCTATTACATTAAAGGTTTTTCAGAATCGTGTTGTTGAGCTTGAGGGGGAGAATTTAAAACTGCTCGAAAAAATTCAAAAAGATGATCATGATAACATGGTCAAGCAATTTTCAAAACTAGAGGTTGATAATCTTATCTTGCAATTAAGATACCAACATCTAGAAGAAAGAATTAGAAACTCAAATGCCAAGACATCTTCGGATGCTCCTGAATTTGATGCATATTTTGAATTAGCCAAAAGGGATGAATAAATTCAAGCTCACACTAACACGATTCGGAAACTGAAGCTTCAAATTGCTCATTCTAAGACAAATAAATATGATGTGATTGATAATAAATGTGATGCGATTGATTCCCAGAAACCTCCGTGTTTAGATTCTCAATATCTTCAACTTCAAAATGTCATTAACGATTTGAAATACGAAAATGATTGTTTTCAAGCTGAAAACTCTAAAATCAAACAACATTACAAAGAGTTACATGATTCGATGAAGATCGTGCGTGATAAAAACAATGAAAAGATAACTTCTTTGCTCAAAGAAAATGAGAATCTAAAGACTCAGGTGAAAGGGAAAACAAAAAGAACTGATGTTGATGCCATTAATATTCCTCTTCCCCTTAGGAATAATGCTTTTGTTCATAGTGAGTACATGAGGTATCTCAATATCCTTTGCAAAACTATTGAAGAGGTTAGAATAGTGAGCCCTGCGGACATTGGCATCCGTGATGTGTATTATCTCTCTAACACATCATATGAGCTTTTAGATTATGCGATTGGTACATGTCCTAAAGCTGTTTGCATGCGTGATAAGTCTAATGATTTCTCCTCTAAGGTTAAGAACAAGCATGTTGCCTTTAAAGTGCCCATAACATCACCAAAACATAACACATCAGATACCGAAAATCAAACAACAGTTTCTCGTTCTAATGTTCCCATCATTAATTCTACAGGAGTAAAAGCTGTCACTAATGCTAGCGGGTCAAAGTCTAGTTGCAATACAAGGAATGATAGGACTTCGCCAGCTAAAAGTGCTCAAGGAAAGAAAGTAGAAGACCACATTAGGAACAATAAAACTGATCTGAACGTTGAGAATCGTGTTGATTCTAGTATTAGCTCTAGGCGTACTGTAATTAATTCGAATTCTAAAACCAGCTGTGAGATCTATAATAACTATTTAAATTTTTGTAATCATGATGTGTGTGTTAAGACTTGTTTGAATGCTTCTAAAGTATCCCCTGGTTATCATAATGTTTATTATAATCGTGAAAAACGTGTTTGGAAAGCAACAGGAAGGAAGTTTACTAATGTTGGCTATCATTGGAGACCCACTGGAAGAATAATATCAATAGGAAGTCATCGCCCCTTTGCCAAACAGTCTAATCCTAAGCTTCCCAACATTAGGATTTGGAATAAATCTGGTAGAACTTTTCCTATAGGAACCGAATGTGCTAACCATAAGTCTAGTTCCCCAGCATGTCATGTTATGACTAAGGCCACTATTAATTCTTCCAATTCTGATGTTTGTGCTAACCAATCGGAACCCACTTTTGGGTGGGGATCCAAGTTTGTCCGTTATCCATATCTGTCTGATTTCAAATGTAGGTCGTACAAATCGCCCTGTGGTATTTGGACTCAGGTTGCTCAAAACATATGACGGGGGATCGCTCGCGGCTCAAAAATTTCGTGAAAAAGTTTATCGGGACTGTTAGATTCGGGAATGATCATTTTGGTGCAATAATGGGTTATGGAGATTATGTGGTTGGTGACAGCGTTATCTATCGGGTATATTATGTAGAAGGTCTTGGGCACAATCTATTCTCCGTAGGTCAATTTTGTGACTCAGATCTAGAAGTTGCCTTCAGAAAACACTCTTGTCATGTTAGAAGATTGGATGGTATGGATCTCTTGAAAGGCAGACGTGGCACAAACCTCTACACTATATCTATTGAAGACATGATGCAATCATCTCCAATCTGTCTACTATCTAAGGCTTCCAAGACCAAGTCATGGTTGTTGCATCGTCGCTTGAACCATTTGAACTTCAGAACCATCAATGAACTTACTCGTAAAGATCTTGTTCGTGGCATGCCCAGGCTGAAGTATGAAAAGGATCATCTTTGTTCCGCTTGCCAGCTTGGTAAAAGCAAGAAGCATACTCACAAACCCAAAACCATCAACACCATCATGGAAGTTCTCCATACCCTTCACATGGACCTCTGTGGTCCCATGAGAGTGCAAACCATATTTGGAAAGAGATATGTGTTAGTAATTGTTGATGACTACTCTCGATTCACATGGGTCAAATTCCTCAGATCCAAGGATGAAACACCTGAGATCATCATCAAACTAATCAAGCAGCTGCAAGTTGGACTCAATAAAACTGTCAGATTCGTCCGCACAGATAATGGAACGGAATGAAGATCTGGGAATTAGTCATCAAAGGAGTATACCTCGAACCCCTCAGCAGAATGGAGTCGTTGAAAGACGAAACCGTACACTTGTAGAGGCAGCACGTACTATGTTGATCTTCTCCAAAGCTCATATGTTTCTCTGGGGAGAGGCAATTGCTACGGCTTGTTACACTCAGAACAGATCACTAATACATCCTCTTCACTGCAAAACTCCTTATGAGCTAGTGCATAAAAAAAAAACCCGACCTCTCTTTCCTTCGTGTTTTTGGTGCATTATGTTACCCAAACAATGATAGCGAAGACTTGGGAAAGTTAAAGGCAAAAGTTGATATTGAAATTTTTGTTGGGTATGCACCAAACAAGAAGGGTTATCGAATCTACAACAAAAGGTCCCGACAAATCATGGAAACCATCCATGTCACATTTGATGAGCTGACTGCGCAAACGGTTCCTGAATACTCCAGTTCAGGACCCGCATCTAATCTTTGGACTCCTGGACCCATTAGTTCAGGACTTGTAAATTCCTTCACCACAGATGCTCCTTCTATGCCACCTACTTGTGAGGACTTGAAGAAATTATTTGATTCAATGTATGATGAGTATTTTGAGCCTCAACAGAGAGTCGAACCTGAACAACAAGTCATAGATCCTGATGCTGCTGCTAATGATGAACCTCAACCCACAAACGAGCGTTCCATCTCCATCTCTATTAGTCAGAATGCTCCATCATCTTGTCATACCAATCACACAGATCAATACTCTTCAATTCCATAAGAAGAAGCATCTGATAACACCTTTGAAGTGAATCCTTTTACTCAACCACCTGATGAACCTTTTGTCAACGTATTTGCTCCTGAACCATCTACTTTGGCAACCTCCTCAGAAGATTCCAACACTGCTACTTCAATTCCCAATCATCAACTTCATGAGCATATCAGGAAATGGACAAATGATCACCTGATTGACAACATCATTGGTAACCCATCTAGGCCAATATCTACACGACGAAAACTTGCCACAGATGCTTTATGGTGTTTTGTTAGCAACGTGCTGTCCAAAGTCGAACCAAAGAATTATAAAGAAGCATTGACTAAAACGTCCTGGTTCACTGCAATGCAAGATGAAATCCATGAATTTGACAGACTAGATGTTTGGGAATTTGACAGACTGTGCAATGATTATCGCCCTCAAATGGATCTTCAAAGTGAAGCTTGATGAATATGGTGAAGTGTTAAAGAACAAAGCTCGACTTGTAGCCAAAGGGTTCAGACAAGAAGAAGGCATCGACTTTGAGGAATCATTCGAACCAGTTGCCAGAATTGAAGCCATCAGAATCTTCCTAGCTAATGCAGCCAGTCAGAACATGGTTGTATACCAAATGGATGTGAAGACTGCCTTTCTCAATGGACACTTAAAGGAAGTAGTATATGTAAGTCAACCAGAGGGGTTTGTTGATCCTGAACGCCCTAATCATGTCTATCGCTTGAAGAAGGCACTATATGGTCTTAAACAAGCACCCAGAGCATGGTATGATACACTGTCCAAATTTCTTCTAGCCAACCAATTCACCAAAGGTGTTTTCGATCCTACCTTGTTCACAAGAAAGTTGGGAGAGCATCGTCTCCACGTTCAGATCTATGTGGATGACATTATCTTCGCTTCAGCCGATCCACTAGAATGTGATAGGTTTGCACAAAAAATGAGTACAGAATTCTAAATGTCCATGATGGGGCAAATTTCATTCTTCTTGGGGCTTCAGATTTCTCAAAACCCACATGGTATCTTCATCAATCAATCCAAGTATGCCATTGAAATACTAAAGAAATTTGGATTCGAATCATGTGAATCTGTTGATACTCCAATGGTTGAGAGAACTAAGCTGGATGAGGATATTGAAGGAGCACTTGTCGACTAAACCAAATACCGAAGCATGATCGGATCATTGATGTACCTCACAGCCAGCAGACCTGATCTCTTATTTGCCGTCTGCATGTGTGCTCGTTATCAATCCAAACCTACTAAGAAGCACTTAGAAGCAGTCAAAAGAGTCTTCAGGTACCTTCAAGGAACAATTCACATGGGCCTTTGGTATCCTAAAGACACTGCAATGGCTCTCACAGCCTACTCTGATGCTGATCATGCGGGTTGTCAAGATACTCGACGAAGTACTTCGGGCGGTGCTCAGTTTCTAGGAGATAAACTGGTTAGTTGGTCATCAAAGAAGCAAATGAGTACATCTATCTCCTCTACGGAAGCTGAATATATTGCAATGTCATCATGCTGTGCTCAAATTCTTTGGATGAGGTCTCAACTATCCGACTATGGCTTTAACTACAACAAAGTTCCGATGTACTGTGATAACAAGAGTGCCATTGCTCTTTGCTGCAACAACGTCCAACATTCAAGATCAAGTCACATTGATATTCGACATCATTTCATCAGAGAACAAGTGGAAAAAGGAATTGTGGAACTCTACTTTGTAAGGATGGAATTTCAACTGGCTGATATCTTCACAAAGGCACTTCCTAGAGAACGGTTTCAATTCATTCTCCCATGTCTTGGAATGAAGAGCATCACTCCTGAGTCACTCAAAAGTCTTCAGCAAGATAATGAGGAGTAACTGATTCACTTCACATATCCTTATATATATATGTATAATATAAAAATAAGAAAAAGAAAATACAAAAATATAAAACCTATAAAAACCATAAAAATCTAAAAAACTCAAAAATACCAAAAAATATATGTTTGCTTAAATTATGGCTTGCAGTTACTTCAGACTGCAACCCGCGCTTAAATTATGGTTTGCTATTACTTCAGATAGCAACCCGGTTTTCAAAATCCGTGTAAAAACACGTTATCATGTTTTCACTGTGTGCGGATTATCCGAAAAGTTGTACGCTTCAGTGCAACCTTTCTAGTAAAAGAAGATAAGTCTTCTTTTCTCAAAATCTCTTTCTTCTAAATATTCTTCAAAAGAGATTTTGTGGTGTACAAGGTGGCCATTGGTCTTAAATTTTCTCGTATACGTTACCACTCACATTAATGGCTACTAAACGTTAAAATGGAAAAACGGGTCATTAATTGAGGGGGAGCGTATGTGCTCAAAATTTCTGTACCTTTAAAAACTTTGTGCACCAGCCACAGTAAAAACTCAAAAAGTGTCTCAAAATCAGTAAACGTTTAAAATTTTACCACATGTCTCTCCAAAGCTTTTTCGAAAATCATTTAAATCAATTGGGATCACAAAATCTCAAAAGATTTGAAATTTTATGATCGGGGGAGAGAATGTGATTTAAATATAAAAGCTGATTTAAAAGTGATGTTTTTGGACTCATAAAGAATGTTTGTGGACTTACGAGAACGCTCCCTTATGTGCTAAAATGTTAAAGATTTTGGAGTTTAATCAAAGCACATATTAAGGGGGAGCAAGTGATTTAATGTGATGTTTTCTTAGCTCATTTTTTTAATGCTGCAATTGTGAAACCCTTTTCAGAAATTGAGCTTTGAATTCATCATTTAAATGTGATGTTTTTGGACATATAAAGATGTTTTGGACTCAAAAGATCACTCCCTTATGTGCTAAAATTATAAAATATTTTGGAACATGAACTAAGCACATATTGAGGGGAAACAAGTGATTTAAAATGATGAATAAATGATCTCTTTTGCAAGCTCACCCGTATGTGCCAAAGTTTTTCAAAATTGATTCAATCAATGGGCACATATTGAGGGGGAGCAAGTGGCTAAGAGTCTTTCGCGGGTTTTTACAAATCCAAGTAAAAACCGTTAAATTGCTTATGAATCAGAATTTGACTCATGAATTGACGAAACATGAAAAGTCGTGAATCGAAAAGACTAGTCCTGGCCGGGTAATAATTTCAAGCTGGTCTAACCAGTGATGTAAACGTGTCTCGAAGAGGACTGGTCAAAGTAGATAGTACCGTTTCGATAAACTCTTCTTATATATATACTTTGACGGGTCTAACTTCCTTTTTTAAGGAATGTTAACAACTTCAAGTTAGTTATTAGGGCTAGTTATCACCTAAAAACTGATAATGGATCCCTTTAACTAAGCTACGTAAACGTGTCCCTCGGGTATATGTCTATTAAGAGCCGATCAATTCAAATAAGTGCAACTCACCCCGACATGTGCAAATTTCTTTCTTCCTATAAGCACATGTTAAGGGGGAGCATTTGAAAAATGATAAAACTCTCAAGGTGTTAAAAAAATGTGTTTCTTTATCATAAACACCTTGAAAGAATTTTCAATGATTTTGGTTATATGGCGAATGTGGAAAAATACCAAAAGACCGACCACTTTAATTTAATGCATGGAGTTATAAGGATGGTAAGGTTAGGTATATGTTCCCATGATCCACCAGAACCGGAAGGATCTTCCCAGGGACAATCCAATAGATAGATTAGAAGTCCTTAGGAATGATTGAAAAAAGGAGAAAAGTGAGAAAGGGAAGAGTGCCGACTGAGACTGAGCTAGGACTGGAACAAACCCAACAAGGTTCTAGTAAATGAAGTCTCGGTAAGCACTGAAGGGGTTGAAGAATTAAAAAGAAATGAAATGAGAAAGGGTGAAAAGAAATAGCCCTCCAATTATTCAACCTTAGGGCAGACACCGGGTTCAATTCATATGCTACTGATTGTTGCTAAGGTAACATCGGTATTGAAGATTAAGACGTCATGGACCCAGTGACGCACTGCACTAAACCTTCCAGCCACTCAAGTTCTCTTAAAAGAGCTTGTTTCATTCTCACGGGGAATCGAAGTAAACTATCGATTTGTCTCTTAGAGCAATTTGATATTGAAACAGGAGACCCCTCCCTAGTCTCCGCATAGGATAACCAATGTGCACTTATCAAGTCTAGAGCCAAGAGATGCATCAAAAGATCTCATAGGTACACTTGATACTTATACACTGGTGGTTCAACATTAAGGGCACCAGGTGTAATATTTCGAGTCCTACGCAGATCTTAGCAATCTGCCAAGAACACTTATGAGGGAATGTACATAAGTATTTCCCAATGAGTGAGTGGAAACTCCTGCCATGGTCATCATCAAACAGCCCTGACAGTAGGTCACTTCGGTAATCTCTTGTAGGTTACGCTTAGTGTGTTCGGTGGTGTTCCAAAAGGTCTACAGTCGTGGGGTGATCTCCAGCGACTCACCTAATCATTGGTGTACTTCGGTATGTCAGTGAAAGCCCTTTCGGGGGCATCCGATTAGGAACGGCCTTGGTAAGGATTAGAGAAAGTTTTCACACTATGCTGTTGACGATCTCGAAGTCCAAACTTGTAAGTGCCGGTATGTTTATTACTAACCATGTTTTATGCAGCTCAACATACAAAACTTACCATGTTCACCACCATCACTCGAGTTCCACATGCTCATACCAACATCTAAAAGGAGACGTCAGAACTGTTCAACCGGGATGATCTACTCAACAAAGATGTATGAGCATGTTGGAAAGGCGTAATCACACCAAAGACAAAGAAGTTTGACGATTGATGCCGATTGCTGAAAAGATGCAGATTCATCATCACATGCTTACACTTCAACATCATAACTTAAGATATCATGATCAAAGAATGGGCTTCGACTATGCTCCCTCAACTCTGATGCAGAAAATCATGATCAAGAAAAGTGTAAGCATGACATCATAAAGACTATCACAACATCACAAAGAGACACATTCACTCAAAGATGACTTGAAGCTAATTATATGGATGAAGAGCAAAGAACAAAGTCAAAAGATCATCATATACATCAAGGAAGTCATCTTGAGTTGACTATCACTGAAGAATCAACAACTACGAGCTACAAAAGAATCTACAAAGATCTCAATGCAAGAATTCAAAAATAAAGAACAAAAGGGTGACCTCTCTTAGGGGGAGATTGTTAGGAATACGATTTTTGTATAAGAAAGATTCGGTCACCCTAGATATGATTAAGCATTGTTTAGCTCGTAGTAGTTACATTAGTTAGTAATACGTAGTTTAGAATTAGATTAGTTCGCGGAAGAAGGACGGGTCTTTACCCACTGTATACCTGATCTGCAGCCCAAGTGGCACGCCCAAGTAGCAAAACCCATGTATATAAACCCCTCTCCATCCTTGGAGAGGGTAAGCCTTCTCTCATAATTCTATTTTCTTTTTTTTGGTTTTCTCTCAAGGCTTCATCTCTTTCTCTCTCTCTAACTTTCTCTCTCTAGAATTTCTTTCTTTCTTTCTTACCTTCAACGAGCCAAACCACAAGTATATTTGTGTTTGTGATGTTAACTAGTATCCTACATATTTTGTATCAAATGAACAATCAAGTTTGATGTAATATTAAAAGTGTCAACAATGGTCATTCAACAAACTAGAAGTAGTATGAAGAAAACTACAACACAAACAATACCAAGCCATGACATAAACACAATCAACATCATATAAGCAACAAACCATACAAGCATAAATGCAATGCAAATATAAATATAAAGCGGTAAATGTGAAGATAAACGTAAAGAGATAGGTAAAGAAAATGCAAACCCGGACACGGCGATTTATAGTGGTTCGGTCACGAAGCTCCTCTTCGCCCTACTCCACTCCCCGAGTGCCCAACTCGAGAGTTAATTCCCTAATCAACAAGCTCCAATCTCGGCGGAGAAAGCCATAAAACGTTGCTTACATTATTTTCCGACACTAAGCTAAATGTCGAGTACTAATCTTAGCTAGTACCAATCTACCACGATCTACCCGATCCCCACACATCACACAAGCTAAAAGATCCACATGATCTATACACGATCTACCCGATCTACTCACGATCTACCCGATCCTTACTAATCACCCAATCAACACAACTTACTCGATCTACCCGATCTACCCTTGATCCACTTGATCAACACACAAGCTCACTAGCTACAAGAGATCTCCAAGATCTCAACAAGATCACAATGATCCTCACTCTCAACACTAAACAAAAGATAATGACTAATTGATGTATATCAAGATACAACAAGCTTACAACAAGTAATGCAAGTACACTACTTAATGACTCTAACACTTTGTATCTTCTTGATACTTTGTGTTCTTCTCTTGGACTAGAAGAGGAATGAAGGTGAACACTTGAATGGATGATTGGATCAGTCTAAAAGAAACTAAGACTCTCCAGATGATCAAAGAAAGTGATCTATATAAAAGGGATTAGACTAGAGAAAATTGGCTAGAAAAATCAAGTGGGAAGTGTAAAATGGTCCACTATTTATAGGCAAAGGAAAAAATAACCATTACAGAGGGACGGCACCACTAATTGTCAGACGGCACCACTAAATTTAGTGGTGCCGTCGGTACTTTAGTGGTACCGTTGGGGACAAAGAGGCTCCTCCGTTTGTCTTTAGTGGGGAAGGTTTATTTGGGGATGTTTGGAGCTATTTTGGGGGGGAAAAGAGTTGTTGGGATTTTTGAACTTATTTTTCAAAATAAAACATTTCTTTTTAATTCAAAAATAATTTGTGAAATATATTTTTGAAAACATGTTTTGTCACATTAAAGATGTGAAGTTTAGGAAAATATAATTCTTTGATCATTTATCAAATAGTAGATTTTTTTTCCATTCCTTGAGTGATTTACGTCGGGATGAAAATCTAAAACTTTGTTGAAGCATACTTGAGACGTCGATAGGTGTTGATGTAAGTATGTATTGATGATTTATGTTTAGAAGTAACTTGCACATTTTACATTATGCATTACAAGTTACATATTTGTCATTATTAAAACCGAAGAAACCGTTAAGTTTAAATATCGTAATATTTGCACTAACAATCTCCCCCTTTTTGATGATGACAAATATGTAAACCGTAACACACACTAAAAACTAAAAGTTACCTGTTTACACTCCCTTCTCCCCCTTTTGTCGAAGCAAAAAGGTAGTCTCCTCGAACTCTCCCTTGAATTTACTATCTACTCCCCCTTATTATACTACTTTCTTTTCTTCCCCAAAAGGCGAGCTTGCATCATCCTAGTGAAGTCTTCTATCACCACTATTAGAAAGACTCCGTGCTATGTATTCAAACATCTCCGAGCTCCCCTAGCTCAATGCTCCCTTATGGTGATCGAATCCCCTTGTTTATTTACCTTAATAACTAGCGATCCATGGATCAAATACATATAAAGGATTTTCCTACATCAAGGGTTTGCTTCGTGCAACATAATATGTAAAAGTATAGGAGCAACATTTTAGGGATAGAATACACATAGCAAGACATGCAATGGTTAAACTATGTGAGTGACACATCTTAAAAGTGTGCCAAAAGGATAAAGACTAAAAAGAAAGCCCAAGAAAGTTGGGCGACACAAAAAGATGAATGCATATTGCAATTCAAAGACACTTGAGTGTCACAACCCGACCAACAATCTAAGGTGTAATTTTTCAATCAATCACACTAACAAGAACGAGATCCTTTCATTGACTAACACACACAATGACTTCTTCCAAGTTGTCATTATGAAAGCCAAGTTCTAACAAACCTTTTGAACGGTATAATCATCTACCTAAGATGATTGGTGTTTGATGCGTAGGTTTTGCAACCTTTGCACTCAAGGGATCTTGAGAAGCTTACAACCCCCACCAGGCAGTGTACCTGACCGATGTAGTATAGTGAAGTGGCAAGTACCAGGGGATTGATCGTTCTCTCGAGGAATAGTGTCGTTAGGCTTGAAAAGCTATTCTAATTAGGTATAAGGGTTGAGGGATGATTCTTTTTGTATTTTTATTTTTTATGAAAGCATGTAAAAATCTCGGTTTTTGGAAGAGTGGGCGGAATTAGTTGCTAGTCAACTAACCCAAATAACTACTTTTGCAAATAAATTAAAATAACTAGAAAATGTAAATGGTTGTGAAACTTATATGAGAGAAGTATGTGTTTACTTAGATTTCCTTACTCCCTAGCTATCTTTTACATGTTAATTGGTTTGTTGTAATTGTGTGGATGACGGGTTGTATTCCTTTAAACCATTCGTAGGGCCGTGTACGATCTTCCCTAACTCTATAAGCTCCTACTTCACTCCTATGTCGAGCCGACTTAAAGCTCCTAACATGGGATCATTAGAATTCGCTTATGCATTAAATACAACCAAATAATCGTAGTACACATCCGATTCATGTTTCTTAAGATGTTCAAGCAAGTTACCGTATAGGAGGTTAGCCAGTTTTCTTAAGCCTAACATCGACTTCACCCACCCACAACAATCACAAGCAAACCAACAACATAAAATCAATAGCTAGGTTTCATTAGATCCAAGCAAACACAATAAATACCTAGCCTAGCATGTTAATTGAAAGACAAGCATAAGATATATCACACAATACATAGACATATTGGATGATTTGGAAAGGACTTATCTTCAATTAAGCATCCAAGTTTTAAGGGTGAAAAACCCTCAAAAATACAGTAGAAAAACGAGCTAGGGTTTCTTCCCAGAAGTTGCACACAAATGAATGAAAATTAGACAAATATATATAGAATTTACAATCTGACGGCGTCACCTTATAGGGTGTGACAAAACACTATTCAGATTGCTCAGATCCACTTCTGACGCCGTCCCCTTCTAATCTTCTCTGGGCCGTCTCCTTTTAGCTTATAACGTGACGACCTACATTTTGTAACACGTGACGCCGTCACGTATTAAATCTCCAAAATCTTTTTGGGGCGTCTAGTGCAAAAATAATCCACCTTGTTGTCAAAGAGTGACGCCGTCACCTGGTAGAGCGTGACGCCGTCAGGTACAATTTCCAGCATATTTTGCGACTTTGTCGTTTTCTTCACTTTTATGCTACAAAAACGTCCAAAATGCTTCCTTTTCCAGAATTCATCTCCAAAGTACCTAAAATGACAAAAGGAACGATTTAAGGCAATATTTGATCAAATAATTACGGATTAGGGCTTAAATGACCCCCTAAAAGCGTAACACTTTTTGCCTCATCAAATACCCTTACACTTGAGATTTGCTTGTCCTCAAGCAAATGCGCTTTTATTCCAATCAAAATTTGAGCTAGGGGTCATTTAACACGAATATAAAAGTAATTACAACAAATAGTTATTCAACCCTAGTCATAAAAAGCACGAAAATCATACACTAGCACCTCACAAAAGATGGAAATGGAAGAAATATCACTCACTACCTGTCATAGCAAATAGATTACCATAGGCTTGGGCAAGGATCAAAAACCTTCTCCACTAGGCGTAAGCACCTAAGATAAATTATCAAAGAGGGCTTTTCAAGGGTTGTAATGTTAGGTGTAGGGATATGATAAACACGGTTTTGTTGGAATAAAGGGTATTTTTAGTGGTGGCGAGTTAATTATCTTGATCAAATACATGCACAAAGTGGCGTTGCTAAGCCAAGACTCGACTCGACTTAAGCTAAAAAGAAAAAATGACATAAACATAAATAAAGATAAAATGAAACGGGATGGTAGTCCGTATGTTTTTTTCTACTTTCTTTTTCCAATTTTTTTTTTCGTTTTTCTTGTTTTTCGATTTTAATTTTTTTTTCTTACACTCTTACCCTACCATCCAAAATAATACATCATAGGGGCCTCGGTTCTCCCCTTACACTTGAACTTTTACATACTTTACAATCAACTATTCTAATGACTCGAATTAAGATAATTGAAAAACTTGGAGTACTTTAAAATATTAACGCACATATTGGGGTAATAATTGACTTCTTCCCCATTACTCCATTACATTAGTACTTTACCCATGAGTCCTAATCGTCCCAAAACAATATGTACAAGGATATGACTCGACTTAGCAACGATGTAATCAATAAGACAATTAACTAAGGGTTTAAACAAATGTTGTCACAATAATGCACTAAAGATGAGTACATACAATGAATGCTTTTCCTAACAATTCTAGGGTGAACCTCACATATTTGGGGGAAATTTTTTTTGAGTGGTATGGTTTTTGTGCTAGTAATACAATTCCCTATCCATGAGACGCTTATTATGCCTAAAGTTTCTCTCCTATATGTTGTAAAAAAATTTAAATTTGTGCTAAAATTGCCCTAACAAATATTTCTCTTAGTTTTATTACACAAATACCATTAAACAAAACAAAAATCAAGCGTAAAAGCATTTTCTAAGGTGTCTTCATTTACCCCCTTACACTTAAACCGAACATTGTCCCCAATGTTCACATAAAAGATGTAAAAGTAGAAAAAGAAAGAATGAAACAAATACTTCCCTGATTTTTGATGTGGATCATGTGGTAACTTGGTTAGATCTTCTTCCAAGATGATGTAAAAATCTCCAAGCTCAAAGTGACTCCAAAAGCTTGATGTCATGAACTTGATTCCATGTTCATCTTCTTATTCAATGTAACCTGTAAAACCTGAGAAAACAATCTAGACAAACCTTGTGTAAAATCGGCGGCAAATTCTATATATGGATATAATGCTTGTGGAATGAAAATTTTGCAGATTCCTGGAATTAGAGATGCAGTAATTTTTATAATCCGACAGAAAAACTAAATTTTAAAAACTTTTTCTGGAATCAAAGCCTGACGCCGTCAGGGTTAAATGCTTGAGGCCGTCAGAATTGATCTGACAGAATCCTTATGTTTAGTTTCCGGAAAATTTCTGGAAAAACAATTACCTTAACTCCTGGAATCCTGCAAAATTTCATTATGACTCGATACAAGCATTTGACTCGAACAAATACTAATATGTATGTTTATTTTATATTGTTACAATTCATGTTCCAATTCGTTCTTATAAACAAATTTAGATTTCCCTTACACTTATCTTTTGCAAAATACCTTTATCTATACTACCTATAAAGCAAATTTGGTCAAACTTGAAATGTGAAATTTTCAAGAAATCTTGAATTTTCAAGAATGGTCAAATGAAAGAGAAAAGTTAAATATAATTAATACTCTTATCAAAACACCCCATTACTTAAAATTACAATTATTTATTCACATTATACAACCAATTAAAAACATATTTATCAAATTAAATACAACCAATTAAAACACAAACCGGGTTGATCCGGGACGCTTCAAACCCGACGGGTTGACCCAATTTAATTTGACCCATTTCCGACCCAACCTATCAAGTTTATCCGGTTTAAATCGACCATCGACCATTTTTTCGAGCGGAAACCGGTTCAACCCGGTTTGAAAGCCCGGGTCGATTCCGGGTTTCAAAAG
>LBNU01003859.1:40099-57910 GCA_014162995.1 Artemisia annua | reverse complement strand
TGTTTGGTTTAGCTGATATTTATGTGATTAAGGTTGTGTTTGTTGTCACTTTTGGTTCATGCATGTTTATTAGGGTCATATTAACTTAGGTCAATAACTAAACTTAGGTCTTATTAATAAAAAAGTCAAAATTATGTTTAATCTTTTGTAATTTGTTGTCTGTTTAGAATTTTCAATCCATAATCTACACACTAGCTTAATACTTGTTACTCTAGCTTAATTTCATGATCTTATAGCTTAATATAATATAAATAATCAGTAAATTAGGGTAGAAGTTCACCAAAGTCAAAGTTAGTGCTCAAATCAAAAAGTCAAAAGTTCCTAGAAAACGTTTTTGAATAAACATGTGAATTTTATTGTGAAATTAATATTGGATTATAGGACATGAGCTTTTGGATTCATAAAATCTTGTTGCTAATCTGCATGATAGTATTTTTGTTAATTTTTATTTAGCTTGTTAAACTGCTTAATTTTGCTTATCTTTTAGACACTTTTTCAAAAATCTGTCCTGTGCACAGACAAATCTCTCATTTTCAAAAGCTTGCACAAGCTTGATTAGTGAGAGTTAGCTTGTGAACTTTGGTCCTTTGTGAAGCCCTTCTGGATGTTTTCACTTAATTGTGCTTAATCTACCTTTGTATGCTTAATTGGACTGCTTATTAAGTGCTTTTCTTTTAGTAGTTTTTCATAAAATTCCCCTGTGCACAGGCTTACTAGCAACTTTCACAAGCTCATAGCTTATTCATTATTTGGCTTAAGCTTGTGTAAATTGGTAATTTGTGAACCTAACCTGGCCTATTTGTTGTATGCATGCTTTTCTTTCCATGATTTGCTTATTTACACTGCTTATTATGCTTAACATGTTCATCAATCTAACTCACTATACTGAGCACTCAGTATAGTGAGCACTTTTCATAAGCTCTTTATAAGCTCAACAGTGAACTTGAGCTTGAGTGATTTAGCTTTTTAAGAAGCTTAACCACCCATCTTTAAGATCCAAAGCTTATTTTTCATTTTCAAGTCCTTACACTAGGGCTGCAAAGAGCTTTTTCTTTGTCCAATTTTGTAACTCATTGAACAATACAGTGAGTTCATAGCTTTTTCATAAGCCTCTCATAAGCTCACCAGTGGGTCCCACAAGGTAAGCTTGGGCCTTTTGGAAACCTTTCCAGCTAATCTTGCTACCTCAATTATTATTTTGACCTTTTGAGCTTATTTCATAAGCTTAAATTGCCCATAAAGTTGTCTGCAAGGGGTGTTTAGATTTCAGTTTTACTTAAAAGTGCTTATTGGCTTGTTTCAAGCTTATTAAGCTATTTCCAGTGAACAATCTTGTTCATACTTGTCCACTTAACTTGTTTACATAGTATTTTACCTTTTGTTTCATTTGTGGAGCTTGTTTCAAGCTTGTTCAAGGCTTAAATTTCCAAGTCAAGCCCAAAAGCTTGACTGATTAAGCAAATAAGCCCCACACTCCTTATTTTTCACTTTTTAACTTTTTGTTTTCATTAAACTTCCACATTATCAGTAGTTTATTAGTTTTGTAAAAAGAAAATCAAGAAAAATCAAAAATAAAATAAGTGATAGTTTCTATTTAAGCTTTTTAGCTTATTTTCAGCTTTTTCATTAAGCACTTATCATTTTTATAATTTTCCTAGGTTTCTGTCATTAAGTAGTATTTATAGAAAAAGTTTCAGATTTATCTTTGTTTATTTAGTATTTATAATAAATCAATAATAGTTTAAATAATTAATAAATAGTAATAAATTAATAATAAATACATAAATAGTGTAATAATTATATTTTCAGTTTTAAAATAAGTTTTATAATATTTTAGATTTTTCAAAGTTAAAATTTCATTTATTTAGCTTATATTCATATTTAATTGTATTTTAGGTAATTATTAAATAGTTTAAAATAGTTTTTAATTAATAACAATTAAATAAATAGTTTAATAATTAATTTTAATTTTCCAATAATTTTCTTAAGTCATTAGGATCACAAAAATATAATTTTCACATTTGTGAGATTTATATTGATCACTTTTCACTTTTTATTTTGTACGTAGACGTTTATTTAAACGTAAACGTACACGTTTTAGGTTTTTAAGTTTTCTTAACTTTATAATAAGTTTCTATACAATAAATAAATATTTTATTTTTATTTAATTTGCATTTAAGTCGCTAAGACATGCAAATTCTTCTATAGTTAAAAATCGATCTTTCGTTTTGTACATTTACGTTTATTTTAAACTAAACGTACGTTTTTAAGTTCTTTTACGTTTTTAAGTAATTTGATTTCCCGTGTTTGTTTTTATATAGTCCCTAGTGTAAAACACTCATAACCCCTTTTCTATTCGACATATTTTGATCTCGAATTCGTTGTTATTCAGGATATCACATCTCTTTGGGACTTAAACGACCCGGGGATACATTGTATTGTGTCTTGAACATTCAGGATTTTTATTACGATTAGCCAATCACAAGTGGTTAGTTTGTGTGATAAAACTTGACGGTTTTGGACCAATCAACGTGGAGATTTGTGAGATCGATTTATGAATTCTCTCCCCCTTGATTGTTGCAAAGAAATCGTAAGAATCAAAATATGTGTAAATCGATTTGTCAAATGAATCTTTTTTCAACCTCTCACGATTTCACAATAATTGGCCGGGAGTAGTAATATCCACACGAACCCGAAAAACTCAACCAAAATAATTAGCACTCTCAATTTCTCGAAGCACAATCAAAACCGTAGACCAAAAGAACTTATCACGAAAAATTTCAGCTCAAAACCTTTTAACTTATGCTAGCCCAAGTGAATAATAAAAAATGCAAGCCCAACTCTTTGATAAGTCCAATACAGCCCGAGTCCAATAAACACAATACCCGTCCAAATCAACTAACCTGTTTCTCAATTGTTGTTGTTTATAAGAGAAGAAAAACTCAAAACCTTTGTAGACTCAAGCCCACGCAACCCTTCTAAAATATACAGTCCAAGCCCATCATTTCTCATAAACCTTTACCCTAAGTTTCGGCTATATAAGATTCACTTATCACACACCACAACCCTAACTTTTACTTCCACTCAAAAAAAACGCAGTCAACAAGATCTGTCTTCTCCCTTTTGTATCTCAACTCAAACGCAGCTTTCACAGTAAGAAAACAAATTCGTCCCTTTGTTATGATGAAGAAACAAATTCGTCACTTGTTATGCTTAAATCAATCCGAACCTTGTTCCCTTTCTGCTCTCGCCTTCAAGATCTTATAGCTATCCAAAGTAAGTGATGGTTTTGATTTATTTCGTCCTCTTTTCTATTCTTTGTTTTTAAACCGAATAAAAGAAAGGAAGATAACACTCTTGTTATTGTTTCCTTCTTAATTTTTTTCCGGATATAACTTGAAGCTAAGTCTTCGATACAGATCTGTGATGTTTTGTTGTTCAAGAAGATTAAGATCTTTTTAAAGATCGATATAAAATCTGAGCACAACTGAGATCTTGTACGTTTCTTGTTTTTGTATAATCGAATGAAAGGAGAAGATGAAACTATTGTGTTTTGTTCTTCACTTTAATGATTTTCGAATATTAAAATGAAGCTGTCTTCTAAATGGGTCTGTGATGTATATGCTCTTTCGTGTTAAGATCTTTTGAGGTCATTGCGTTTGTAGAACCACACGATAAAGAGTAACTGAGATCTTTCTTTTTCCTTTTTCTTTTCGTTTCTTGTATGTAGATGAGAGTTGTGGAGAGAATGATGAGGGTTATGGTTGTGAACGTGAGGAAGTGGGTGGGTTTAGATTAGAGTGATGTTTTTCTTATTTTGTTTGAACCGAATACAAAGTAAGAATGAACCACGAGTTGATTTGTTCTTTCTTTAACTTTCGGATATAGAAAAAGAAGTTAGTCTTCGAAAATAGATCGATGATGGTTATGGTCTCACACTTAAAGTCTTGAAAGATTGTTACCAAAGTGAACCAAACTGAGATCTGAACTTGTTGTAATTTTGGATCTTTAAAGGATAAAGTAGGTTGTTGAAGTTAGAGTAAAGATAGATGTAGTTTGGTAAAGGTCCTAGCTCAAAGAAATCTGTAATTGTAACTTTCTTACTCGATGAACTCTTTCTTACTCGATAACCCCTTGTATATTGCTTTCATACTCGATAACTTAATGAGAATTTGGCAGAGTTTCGACTTAGAGATGAGCCAATAAATTCCTTACTCGATAAAGAAACGATAAGGATTATTTGCCTTAACCGACAGATGCACTCGTTACTCGATAAAAAACCCACTGCTATACTCGATAACTGAGACTAGTTACTCGATAAAGGACTCTAGCTTACTCGATAAAAGGACTATTACTCGATAAAAGTATTTGTTACTCGATAAAAGCATTTGTTACTCGACAAAAGTGCAATACTTACTCGAAAAAACAGTACCAAACTCGATAAAGCAGAACCAAACTCGATAAAGATGAACAATAATAGTACCAGATTACGAAAAAACAGCTTCAAAACCTAGTTATATCGACCAAAACAAACCTAAAACAACCTAAGATTTATCCCTTGGCGAATGATACCACTTGTTAGGTCACCATTTTGTAACATAAGATCATATATTTTAGAGAGAGAAAGTTAGAGAGAGAAAGAGAGTAGAGAGAGAGAGTGTGGAAGGAACTCTTGTATGAGAAATAAAGAAACTTTGATAGAATGAGAACCAACACCCTCCTTGGAGGGTTACATGAGTATTTATACTCCTAGTCTAGGGCTTCACATGTTTCATATATTAGCACATTTGGCCCTTAGACTTTTACATAACATGAATAATAGACTTAATAACATGAAACATTAGTAAAGACTAAACATAATGATAATCTAAAGCAACCTATTACAGAAACTATGACCGACACTTGATAATACGTGAAACGTGTTCCTAACACTGCTCATACAAAATGCATTTACAAATTTATAACTTTACTAATATTTAATAAGAATCGGGGTTTTGTCTTTGTTTAGTAAGTTTAAGAGATTTTGGTTTACTAATCTTCATATATTTCTTATTCGGACAAAATTAAGTTTTAAGTTAGCACTAACACATTATTTTGGCACCTCTCTTAACTAAAGAGTTATTAATGTTACAATAAAACATTGAGCTTGCAAAATTTTTGGGCCTTTTTTTTTTTAAATAATAATAAAGTTGTTAGGAAATCTTTGTAGAGCATTGTTGGTTAGTCCCATTACTATGATACGCCTGGGCCGAGCCCATGGTCTATTTAGGTCTTAGGGTTTACCCTACTTTGTCTTATAAATACTCTTGTAATCATTATTATGAATCATTCAATCAAAGTTTAATAAACAAATCTCTAGTTCTTTTCTTCTATTTTCTGACGGAGCCAGCACACGCTTGAAGTGGTGCCCTATCCCGATACAACCTCTAACCGGGTCGTATCAATTGGTGCTTTCATTGAGAGCTCTCGTTGAGGGGGTTTTTNCGGCAGTGATCAGGATGCAGAATACTCACTTTCTAAGCTTTTGCAAATGGGTACAGTGGCCGAATATGAGAGTGAGTTTATAGTACTTGCAAATCGAGTAACAAGGATCTCTGAATCTTTACTTGTATCGTTTTATATCTCCGGACTTAAACTGGATCTACAATGTTTACTCTTACGGTCAAATCCTAAAACTCTAGACGAAGCTTTTTCATTGACCCGTGCGGCAGAAACACGCTTCGCGAACCTAGATATTTGGGAATTTTTGAGGTCCAATCCTTTAACTTTGGGAGAAGACTTCTTCAAAGCTCGTATCACCGAGGTTCGTTTTGAGACAATTGCAAAGGAAGAGAAAGAGCACATCGTTGAAAAGAAAATAGATGTCATTCTACCATTAGAGGGTGAATTTGCTTCACCTAAGGCTGAAGGGTCATTGAATGCTGATGAGTATATTGGAGTTGAAGAGGTTGTGGGTGGTGGCGAAGCGCTTAAGATTGGCGAGGATGAGTTGAACAGAGTGATATCGACACTTAAGGATGGAGGTGATGAATTTGATAGTCGTTTGGATGAAATAAATTTGAATTTAAGTGAGGAATTAGCGGACTCTCAATCTGCATATTCTTCGTATCACCTTGAGGGCAAGGTGATTTTTGAAGGAGTGGGGAGTGTTATGGCATGGGTAGCGAAAGACGGAAAAATGGTATTGTGTTACATCCAAGGCAAAGGAATACGAAAGAAGAAAAAGGCGAAGGCTGCAATTCAAAGAAGATTATGGGATCCCGGATTATGCCAATGTTGGAAGAGGACGGACTGCCCAAACATATGGCATAAAGATTATGTCATATAATCTATCTTTATTTACGTGTCTTTGTTTAGGAGTGTTTTCATGTTTATTTAGGGAAGTCAATTAAGAATGTTTTAAGACAACACCTTGAGGGCAAGGTGGTTTTGAAGGAGTGGGGAATGATACGCCTGGGCCGAGCCCATGGTCTATTTAAGTCTTAGGGTTTACCCTACTTTGTCTTATAAATACTCTTGTAATCATTATTATGAATCATTCAATCAAAGTTTAATAAACAAATCTCTAGTTCTTTTCTTCTATTTTCTGACGGAGCCAGCACACGCTTGAAGTGGTGCCCTATCCCGATACAACCTCTAACCGGGTCGTATCATACTACCCATATTTAACTGTCCTTGTGTTATTTGACAATGCAAGAAGGTAACATGGAGCATAAGTTTCAATGCATTGCTTAACCTACCACATGGGATACTTACATATACTCAATAACTAAAATCCATCTTGCGGGGCAAGTTTGGATTGATCAGCAACTTATAAGAAGTTATTATTATTTTTTTTTAACAGCCATTGGCCCTCAAGAACTTAAATCCATCTTGCAAATTCATAGATGCAATCATGAAGAAGGTCAGAGTTATTGTCGTCGGAATTGGAGTCTATTATAGAATGCTTATGGGCTCATTATTATGTGATTAATGTATTTGGAACCCATGCGTGCATGGACTTCTAACTAGTTTTCTAACTATAAAAAATAAAATACCATATATTTATTAGTTTTTTATTCGATGATTACTGATTGAATGACAATTTTAAACGAGAAATGCTAGATACATAATCTTACAAAATTATGTCTATATATGACTTGGCAACCAAATGTGAATGATAAGAATATGAGAGAAATTCCTAAAATAGGCCAAAAACTTTCCAGCATTTCAACTTTTGGTCATGATTTGACCCCTCTTTCTAATTTGGTCATGCTCGACTGCTCGACTGTTCAACTGGCCTCATTGCTCGACACGTGTCCCTTGCAAGTACATGAGGTAGGTGGGGTGTCCCTTTCAAGTACAAGTGGTAGGTAAATATATTTTATTGCTTTTAGCTTAAATGACATATATACCCTCAAACACATATCCACCACATATTTCATTTTCTTATCTTTAATTTCTCTCTCTCTCTCTCTCTCTCTCTCTCTCTCTCTCTCTCTCTCTCTTCTTCACTGGAAAAGATGCAAAACTAATAATGATGATGATGGAGGTCGGTTTCTTGACAATTTCTCCGGTACATCCACTCCATCCACTCCAATTTCTTCTCTGCCGTCGCCACGCGCCGCCCATTACAGATCTAGGTCCTTTTCATCTGTTACAAATCAACCACACCCACTCCATTTCCCGACTTGATTTGTCACAGATCCGGTATAGTCACCGGAAAAGATGCAAAACTAATAATGAGGATGATAGAGGTCGGTTTCTTGACAAAAGAAGATATGCTAAGTAAGATTTTTTAGTGCTGATTTTGGGCTTTTAGTGTGTTGTGTTGTTGAAGTTTTCTTTTATCACAAGCTGTAACAGAGTCAAAGCAATGAAAAAGTGTACTATGTTGTGTTCTGTTTATATAAATATTGAACGAAACAAAGTGATGGATGGTTATTCATACTAGAGCTCAAAGGCTTTTGTCACATTATTTTGTGATGATTTATGAAATTTGTTTAAACTGTTCACTATCTAGTGGAATTATTTGTATAATGAGCAAAGAAAGACATCATGAGTTGTTAGATGAGTTGTTAGATTAAATGAAAATAAATAAGCTACTAGAGGTTTTAAAATGGTCACTGTCTATTCATGAATGAATTTAATGAGCAAAGAAAGACATCACCAGTTGTTTGTATAATGCTCTGTTTTTTTTAGTACGATTTTGAACAAGCATCAACAAAAATTATTATTGCTCTGGTTGAACAACAACGGTTGAGCCGCGGTGGGTGAGCAGCAATGGTTGAGCCGCGGTGGTTGAGCAGCAATGGTTGAGCCGCGGTGGTTGAGCCGCGGTGGTTGAGCAGCGATGGTTGAGCAGCGGTGGTGGTCGTGGTAGTGATGGGTTGGTGAAGATGAGGTAGATGGAAAGTTAGGTGGATATTAAAGAAGAGAGAGAAAATATTAAAAAAAGAGGGGGTATTTTAGACTTTTAAGCTAAAAGCAAAAAAATATCTTTACCTACCTCATGTACTTGCAAGGACACATGTCAATATATGAGTGGAGTCGAGCAGTCGAGCATGAACAAATTGGGAAGATGGGTCAAATCATGACTAAAAGTTAAAATGCTGAAAAGTTTTTGGCCTATTTTGAGAATTTTCTCTAAGAATATAGAAAGAAAAATTATGATGCAATATGATTGAATAAATACAATTGACAAGTCATTATGTGAGTATTATTTCGTAAACTCTTTATAAATATAGCATTGCTCATTTTAAATATAATTTTGTGAGGAGAACGTAAGATGAATGAGCAACACGATAGTCATAAACACGTACACTTAAAAAATAAGTGAACAAGAACGTAAGGAAGTATGTTATGAAATACTTATTTATTCTTTTTTAAGCTTTGATTGATATTACAAGTGACAAGATAGACATAAACACGTACACTTAAAAAACAAGTGAACAAGAACATAAGGAAGTATGTTGTGAAATACTTATTTATTCTTTTTTTAAGCCTTGATTGATATTTCAAATGACAAACGTACGCCTTATATCATGGTTGTTCAACCACTAATTTTTTTTTTAAATATTTTTTCATGTTGATGTAACATATTTGTGGATTATGTATGATGACACAGATTTAAACACTAGAAAACGATCAAAAAGTATGATACTATGATAGTATGATTATCTTATGAGCGATTGATTTGCACACTTGAATTTATGGTATTTGGACATTTATATTTTTACATCACTTTTATTTATTTTCACTTTTGTAAGAGTATAAGTCTTTGTCGATGACTTGTGCGCCTCGTAATGATCTTACTACTCTACTCCTCAAAACGATGTCAAAACACCATAAATTGGAATATACAAATAAATTTGTGGAGTGTTCAAATCATCACTCATATCTTATTGGGGACTTGGAGTACATCATAGGCTATGTCAACCTGTTAGAGCGCTGGGTATCGTAAGGCTGACGTAGCTCGGCGTTACGAGGCGTTATGATACATGCCCTCAAAATACTTCAACGCCGTTGTGATTTGCGTTGTTGTAGCAACTTGTAACGAAACACAGAAAAAAAATCATTTACACCCCCTCCCCTAACCCCCAACGTGATTTAATTTATAGTTTATTTTTTTATTACTTTTTTTGTATATGTGTGTTTTAAATGGGTTTTTAATCGTGTGCGTAGTGTGTGTGCAATCTGTATAGAGAGTGTGTGGGGTGATGAAGATGATATGAAATGGGCTTTTGCAGTTTTAGTCCGTGTGGTTTTTGCAATTTAGTCCTTGTGGTTTGTTTTTTTTCTTTTTTTGTTATTTTTTCTATTTTTTTTAATTAAAATTAAATTACATTTTTATTATTTATTTATTTATTTAAATAATAATGCAATTTGTTTTTATTTAATATTTAGTTTGTTAAAATAAATGAAAAAGAAAAAAAATTTGAGTCCCAAAAGGGTAGAGGTCGCCAAAAAGAGTGAAACCAAAACCGGAACCGAAAAAAATCCGACACCGTCGGTTAACATCGGTTTTTGACCAAATCGGTTCGGTTTTGCCAAAAACCGACGGTTTCAAATCGGTTAGCTCCTTGACGACCAGTTTGTAACTGGTTTGGAAAAATCAGTTACAAACCAGTTTATAACTGTTGGACGAGATGCGATACAGTAGGCAAAAAAAAGAGCCGTTGGCCATTGTTTGTTACCGTTTTCAAACGGTAATATGCTCGAAAATGCACCATTTAGCCCTCCTAACATCCTTATAAATACCAAGGTTGATTTTGGGTACTTTATGTGTTATGTGTTTCAAGTACTTTATGTGTGATGTTTATGAGTTTATTGAATAAAAGTTGAAGTTTATTAAATTTATTGTGTAGAAAAAGCGAGAAAAAAAAAAACCCGGAATTGAGCAAAACAAATGCCCATTGTTAAGAAATAGCACCAGTTTTTGTCAAACCGGTTTGACGGGTTTTTCTCACGAACCGGTTTGGAAACCGATCGGGAACCGGTTCTACCGGTCCCGGTTTTTTGAACCCGAAATCTTAAAAAAACCTGTTCGGTTTAAACCGGAACCGATTTTTTGACTTTGACTAGAAACCGAAACCGGAACCGGTTTTTGAAAAAACCGGCAAATGTTCACCTCTGCAAAAGGGTGATATTATGGTATAGATAAGGGGTTCTTTTTGGTGTTTTGATGTTAAAATATTAAAGTTAATGTAGCGTTGATGTGAGAGTGTTATACTGCTATGGTACTTTTGCCGCTTACGTATTTGCCATTGGGGTAAAAGTTAAACTTGGCATGCACTATCTTGATTGTTGTGGGTTAAAGTTAAACTTGGCTGTTATACATATCACTTGACTTAACAACCAAAAGAGTATTCCAACTTCCAAGAACGTGTATATTTGTAGATGGGTTGTGGGTTTAGATTTCGTTTGAAACATTCACGTGAGATATTTGTAAATATTATGATATTGTTCGTTGTTTTTAAAAATGAAAAAGACCATGCATTATTTTACAATACCAATAGTAATCATCAACAAAGAAATCTTTTAGTCCAGAACTTAAAGCAAATATTATTATGATAAATGCTTGATGAGATAATTTTGAGGTCCAAATCTTTTATGCATTACACAGACAAGAAAAGAGAGACATTTGTGGCATGGTGGTGATGGTTGACAAGGTCTCTCTTTTCATATCGAATATGCTACTTTTTTTTTTACTTTTTATATTCTTTTGGTCAATATTTAATCTCTATTTCTGCAGTTTAACGACGAAGAAACTTAGATTAGAATTCTGCCATTTTTAATCAAAGTTTTGGAGATAACAAGAACATACTGTATATATATTAGAATTAATGGAAGGAGTGCTGGGATTATTGAAATTACGAGTAAAAAGAGGGATCAATCTAGCAGTTCGCGACACCAAAACCAGCGATCCTTATCTCGTTGCATCTCTGGATAGCCAGGTTGGTCTCTGGTTTCTTATATTCTACCAGAAATTATATATGTCGTTGTTGTTTCATTAACTCTATACCATGATCATTTTTTTATTCGCTTTTATACACCTGAAATGTTTTATAATCATCTGAATATTTCTACGTTATCTATGTTATAGGCATCAAATTGTTAGATTGTGTTTAATATATTCAGCGACACATCTTATTTATATTTTGGTTCCACAATTCCTCATCATGTTATGGATTCCTAATTTCTGATGCAAACGTCATTGCAAACTTATCTTTCACAAATTAGTGACACATTGATCACGGTCTTGTTCTTGTTTCAATAGTCTCATTTTTTGAAACGAGACATCAGGGGATAAGAGTTTAGCACAATATTTTCATGGCAAGATTCATTTAAATTAAAGGCCGTGGTTTGCTTTTGGAAATCCATTCTATTGACCGAGTCACCCTTTCATTGACAAATGGCGTTTGAAAAACAAAAAAAAATAATCCTGTTCAAGCATCATTTCATCCACAACGCATGTTATCTTTGATTTTCCTAATGTATTTGATCTACATCAACGTGACATGTTGAGATCGTTAACTAGATTAATTTTTAAAGATGTGATAAAAAACAAAACTATGAAAAACGAATCAAGCAAGATAACCAATAATTTCCAGTATTGGTCTATCTCATATGCAGAAAACAAAGACAAAGGTTATCAAAGGGAACTGTAATCCTGTGTGGAACGATGAATTGACTCTCACAATGAAGGACCCCAAAGCTCCAATACATATTGTAAGAACAGACATTTTTAAAATCAAAAGCATTACTTTTAGCATTTATTGATTACCATGTTTTGATGTATTTCAGGCTGTGTACGATAAAGATAAGTTTAGTAACGACGACAGTATGGGGATGGCAGAGATAGATGTAAAACCGTACATAGAATGCCTTAGAATGGGTTTAAATTATAACAACCTTCCAAATGGTACTAAACTAGAGCGTGTTCATCCCAAAAAGAACAACTACTTAGCTGATCAGAGTTGCATTGTTTGGGAAAATGGGAAAATCGTACAAGACATGGTTCTTCGATTGAGAGACGTTGAGTGTGGTGAAGTTGTAATCCAAATAGAGTTGGTTCCTCTTCCGGGTCGTAAATTACATGTCTAGAAGGCTCGATCACATTTCTTTGGTGCTTATTATATGGACAACATAATTTCTAAATTTGCGTTGCAAGAAAAATACTGTGTGATCGATGTATGTTTGTGGTTGTGTTTTCAAAGTCATTATGTGATTTGAAATAACTAAATCTTAACAAAATGGGCTACAATATATGTTGGAATATGTGAATAATATAAAAGCTACTAAACACATAAACATCTAAGAATACACAGCGGAATAGATCAAATACAAGTAATTAATTAACCAAACATAAAAAGGAAATGCGTACCTCAAAAGCTTCCAAGAATGAGAACTTATAAACCCTAGGAGAGAGAATATATGGATCGACTAGGGAAGTCGAATAGGGCAAGATCACGTTAGCAAAAGTATGCTAACACTTCGTTCTCACACACACGTACTACTAGCGCTTCAATAAGAAAAGCTAGATTCTTCACGAACAAGATTAAACTAGAAGAGCCTTTTCAAAATCGAGTAAGCTTCCTAATGAGGATGCCTTAGTCGATTTCTCTATAGCTCAAAGAGAAGAGAAGAGATTAATGATTCTCTTAATCAAGGTGCAAATGAGAATGAAGAGGGGGTCTCTTTATATAGGGATGAGGTAGCTTGTAAACAAAGCCAACCCCCCTCCAACCCTAGAGTATAGCNCAATTTTTCCCCTCTAAAAAAAAATTTTCGTCCTCGAAAATTGAAGTCGCAAGGTCTGACAGAGTCGTAGCATATCACAAAAGATCGTCACAAATAATCTCACGTTCAGGGAGATTCTTCTAAATAATCTTCACATTCGCGAGGGATTAACGCACGAGTTTTCAAAACAAGATGATCAGAAAAGATTACCAGGTTAGGAACCATGGTGCAGAATTTTGAATTTCACGAACCGACAAAGATGAAAAATATAACACGACTGTTGTTAGCATCAAAATGCTCTGTCAACAATTCCATATACAGAATAATATCGAATCGAACATCTCCAACGTAAACAGATTAGCAAAACGAAAACCATCTTCAAATATTTCCGGAACGCATCGAACAAATCGGATAATCATGATGGAAGGTCACAAGATTATCATAGATATAGAATAAGTAGGGCAAAAATTAATAGTGTAGAAAGAACAAAGTAAGGAAGGCCACAGAATGTGTCGGACACTTTGGATTCATAAGCACGCGAATTCTCCGAACGAACAAGAAGGCATCTAAACGAAGGACAAATGAATCAAGAATCGAAGTTCAAAAGAAAGGGATAACTTCCGGAAATAAAACCTATAAGGCATTACTACAGAATCTCAAAGCATTCTAAACTTATGCTGCGAATCCTGACAAATCTTCTAATCTCCAGGATGAATATCTTATAAGGGCTTAGCTGAAAGAAGAGGCAAAAAACAGAGTGATGTGGAAGAAAGATAACTAACCAAAGCCTTATCATATAATCTACCCAATCCTCACCGGTCATACTAAAGTTCTTAAGGGGAGAAAACTAAAGCAAATCCTTCCAATGCTATTCCATGAGCTCCTAAAGTGCAAACCTAAGGGTCCAAATCTTCACAGGCCATAACTTATGTACTACAAGTCGCAGCCTGGGCTCTGATACCATAAATTGTAACACCCCAACCCGACAAGGGTAGAAGTGTCACATTATGGTGTTTCATCAAAACATACTTAATACAACAAAAGCGGAAGTCTTACAAAACATCCAGAAGAAAACCATATATAAAATAAATTTTGAATCTCTTCAATACATAAATATCATTAATCTAAGTTGATTATGGTCAAGTCTGCACTCAGCTCTACTCTCAATCCCAGAAAGCTATTCCCAGAAGCTATCTTGAATACCTGCCGCAGAAGAAAAGAAATGCGGCTGAGCTTTACAAGCTCAGTGAACAGATATAACAACAAAGTAATATGAAACAAGTAATATGAAACAGAAACGAATACAGAATATGGTGTAACGGAAATAACTGAAATATAATCAAAGTAACTGAGAACAGAAATAAAGGTAAAGGTAAAGGATAGTCATCTACCACGAGCCCAGAAACATATCATAATCATAACCATATCTTTTCTGAATCATATAGAGGGGAGACCTCTCAGACAATCAGACAAAATGAGGGGTGTCCTCATAGGGGTGGAGTAGCTAACTCCCCGAAATGTGAAGGACGTGTATTGCACACACAGCCACATTCACCAGACAAATATCATATCATAACATATCAGAAACAGATCTAGGATGCATCCATACGCCCCTACCCATTCACATGCAGATCAATCAAGGGACGTGGCAGAACATCACTCTACTGCCCTAGAGTCATGTCAGAGGTGCATCCCTGACACGGACATGGAACCCCCATGCCTAGTGAAATAAATTCGGCTCGGGTGTCAAACTAGAATAGGTCAAACAGAATGTCATAAAATGACACAGATCATAGGTCATCATAATAATCAGATCAGAAATACATATCAGAGGTTCATATCATAAGGTCCAAATCAGAAGGTCCAATCAGAAGGTCCAAATCAGAAGGTCCAAATCAAAAGGTCAAATCAGAAGGTCCAAATCAGAAGGTCAAATCAGAAGTCCAAATCAGAAGGTCCAAATCAGAAGGTCCAAATCAAAAGGTCAAATCAGAAAGTCCAAATCAGAAGGTTCAGACAACAAAGGTTCATCACAGAAAAGGTTCAGAAAACAAAAGGGTTTCATAGCAGTGGCATAGGGAACCCTAAACAGAATGAAAGATAGCAAATGAAAAGAGACCATGAGAAACCTTTACTGAAAAGGTCAGAATATCTGTACCTTAAACCGCAAAATGAAACCATATCAGAAACAAAGGATCGGAAGTTACTCCTTCTTCAGCGAATCTCAGAGTGTAGCGAATAAAGTAATACAAACGATGTCAAGAATTAAAGCACAATGAAATGGAGAATCCAACAAGACCTAATGAATATGTAGTTATCTCAGAATATGTTACGTAATAATAGTACGATACATATGAGTTTCAGAAGACAGAGCGTTTTAGTTTTCGTGGAAGATTTGTTCAAGGTTTGTAAAAGTTTAGTATCATCATTCGTGTGGTGGTATAAAGTCATAGACTCAGATAAAACGCACGCCAAAGCATGAAACATATAAGACAAGTACAAAAGAAACATAAACAGATAAGAACCAGATAAGTAAATGATGAGCCGATGATTAAGTCTAATAAGTCAAGTCCATTCTTAGTCTAAACGCACCCAATAAGTAACATATATACATATATGACCCGAACCCGTACATACTATTTTTAGATGGGACCAAACGCACCCAATAATTTATTAATCATCTATTAATGTTTGTTAATGTTTCGAGAGCCCAAACGATATCAAAAATGCTCAAAAACCCAAATTCAATCAAAAATCAGCAAGTATGGCTACCTTTGGGTCAAAATGGGTCCAGTTGGTTTTTATAGTCTACAGTCTTCGTTTTTCATTTTCAGCTTATGTCTCGCGAGTTTTTGTATAAAACATCATTCTGAGCAACTTTCGTGTTTTACACTTTCAGTGGTTTGGACCAGAAAAGGGTGAAAATCGGGTTTTTTAATTCCAGATCAGCAAGCTATTTGCAGAAAATTTTAGCATGTAAACAATCTTATTAAGCGCAGATTTTCAGCATATAAGACCCATATTAAGTGCATATTTTCAGCATCTAAAGACCCATATTAAGTGCAGATTTTCAGTAGCAAAACGCATCCTCTTGAGGCTGTTTGGCAGCCATCAAACACACCCTATTTAGTGCAGAAAAATAAGCAATGAAACACATCCTTGTTATCAGGTTATTATACCAAGACAAAAGCTAACTCAATAAGCATTCATATTAGATTCAAAAAGCCAAGGCTATAAGCTGTGACTAAACCACTTCATCCAAAATAAACCTAAACCAAATACGAATAAGCACTTAAATGGACAGTTTCATTAAGTCAAGCAATTAATCACTTATGTTATTCCAAATTAGATAAGCTCAAAATATACAAACCGAGACCAAAATACGCATAACCAAATACCACTCGTTGGGCTGTGAACGAGCAAACCAAACAAACCAGACGCACCCTAGACTGGGCTGCTTTGGAGGACCAAACGCAACAAACAAACACATACTTACTGGAAAAATAAGCTCAAACTAACGCACCCTAGTGGGTGACTCACCTGAATCGAATCCAAGACAAATCAAATAAACTCATAAGCTTTTTACAATACTGATAATAACTATAACATCTACAATAAGCAAATCCATACACAACCAAACCGTGACCCTTACGAGTTTAACACTCGAAATCCTAAACTGATTAACAACTTGACCCGGTTACAACCCGAATCAGGGAAATACCCTTTTTCATTGATTTAACCACACGAATCTTAACCAAAACATGTTTTAATCATTCTTTTTAATCCACGAAAACTAAATAAATCGGTTTTATATTGAGAAAATAATAACTAAATGGTTGAGTTGTGTCATACCACCAGGATTGAAAGAGAAGTAGTGAGATGGAGGCGACGTGGTGGTTAGCTCGAACCAAACTCACTACTAAACCCATAACCGCGATCCCTTGACCTTGATGATGATGATGGCGGTTGGAGATGGTGGCAAGATGACCGGTGGAGTGGCGGTGGCAGCGTGAGAGAGAGAGAGGTCTGAGGTAAGTATCATCTTGAATGAGAAAGATAGATGTATCTGTTACGTATTAATGAAGAGATAGAGGCGGTGAGAAAATAAAAGATAAAGACAAATGTGTCTTATTATTATTGAGGGTATTTTGTACCCCGTGTCCCGTTGAGATAGTGTAAACGCGTTATCTCGGATTGGTAATTGCGAGAGATATATTTCTGGAAGCGTTTTTATAAAAAATAATATAGAACCGGAACTATTGATTCCGAATAGTGATTATCGAATGTACATCATTATTATTTATCATAAGCTTTTTATTATTCGTATAAACGTTGGTGGTTCAAATATTAACGAATTTACATACTTAGGTTATAACCATCAAAAGTTTAAAATTTATAGGGGTATTTTGGGTATTTTAGATGTTCAAAATTTCTGGGTTTTACAATCTCACAGAAAATGAGCTATAATCACAGTAGTTACTTGGTATCTCAAGTCTGAGGATAAAATATCTCATGATTACTAATAATGACTACATCCAATACAGTATAATCATGCTAATTGGGATTTTGTCCTATATCAAATCTCATCTT
>LBNU01003859.1:26731-39147 GCA_014162995.1 Artemisia annua | reverse complement strand
GTCGCATCCAATCAATTAAAAGTTTAAGATTTTGGCTCAAAACAAGGTTTCACCATTATTAGTCCGGTTTATTATTTTATTTTTCAAATCACCCTTTTGCTTACTTTAAATAAAACAAAAGCAAAATAATACAACCAACAAATAATGAACATGCATATAATAACCAATTAACATGTATACACGATCTAAGACTCCCATTGGTTTTCGAGCTATGTACCAATGGACCACATACACCAAAAGGTTTTGGTTGCGTAAGCCCTACGATAGATGTATACAATAAACACACATTGATATAGCATGCATGATATAAATCAGGTCTTCCCTAATTTTATAATTAACTAAGTTTTAGTAATCTATATAACCATATTATTTACTAAAAACAACACATTAATTATAAAACACGCAAAAGAATCATGATAAATCCATAACAACACATGCATGGTTTGTTATGGAGTCCCATATAGTACATGTAACAATCAAATCATGTAGAGGAACGCAACCAAATGGCATATACCAAATATCCATTACACATAAAATTGCATGCAACCTAGGGTTTCTACAAGTTTTATTCAAAATCATAAAACCCTAATATTTTCATAAAAAAAATCGACATATATAACATAAATAAAGTCGACAAAACAATCTAGGGTTTATGAATAATTGAAAAAACAAGAACACAAAGCATACAAATAATCATAACATTCTTTTTTATGTGTTTAAGGTAATTTATATACAACGTATTAACGGCTCTTGATGCACTGTTGGAATATGTGAATAATATAAAGCTACTAAACACATAAATCTAAGAGTTACGCAACGGAATAGATCAAATACTAGTAATTAATTAACCAAACATAAAAGGAAATGCGTACTCAAAAGCTTCCAAGAATGAGAATTATAAACCTAGGAGAGAGGAATATATCGATCGACTAGGGAAGTCGAATAGGGGCAAGATCACGTTAGCAAAGTATGCTAACACTTCGTTCTCACACACACGTACTACTAGCGCTTCAATAAGAAAAACTAGATTCTTCACGAACAAGATTAAACTAGAAGAGCCTTTTCAAAATCGAGTAAGCTTCCTAATGAGGATGCTTAGTCGATTTCTCTATAGCTCAAAGAGAAGGAGAAGAGATTAATGATTCTCTGAATCAAGTGTGCAAATGAGAATGAAGAGGGGGTCTCTTTATATAGGATGAGGTAGCTTGGAAAAGCCAACCCCCCTCCAACCCTAGAGTATGGCCGGCAAGGAGAGCCCAAGCCGACCCAAAACCATTTTTCCATTCTTTGCATCTCTAGTCTTCTAGTTTGTCTAATGGTCGTTAGGTACCGTTAAGTTCATGAATTAAATAATTACTCATAACAAAATATAATAATTATTAATTATTGAAACTCATACGTAAAGTGTCAATCCCGAAGTCTCGTGTTCGAGCCCGGACATATTCATTAATAATATCCGTTAAAACTTACAATATAGTGTTCGTAAGTGCAATTAATGTCAGTTGTTCAAACTTCAAACTTCAAAGTGCTGTAACCTTGATTGACTGTTGTGCTATGAATGTAGAATGAATGATCATGTTTCAATCCGTTGATTAATATATATACAAAATAATTTCTTAATTTAGCTTTCATTATTAATTATGTGAATGGTTAATAACTTAATATTGACATTGATGTTGGAGAGTTGAAATGCATTAGGCGGACAATTGGATGCTGTGAATCGAAAATGGTTGTCACATCATTATCATTTTGTACTATGTAAACAAGTTTGGACCGTTTGGTACTGGAATGCGGGACACATTTCTCCGTACCTATAGCGGAAACCAACTTTTTTTTTTTTTTTTTTTTTTTTTTTTTTTTTTTTTATTATTTTTTCTTAATGTGTAGTTCTGGTCAATACGTTGCTGCAATCGGCGTCATCCTCAAGCTCACATAAGTTTTTTAACAACGGCATTGTAGTTCTTGCATGATGCAACTTTTTTGAAGCTTCTTATCAGTTATAACTTATAAGTGCTCCGAAAGATTGACCACATAACGAATTGGCAACAATGCCTTTTCCATAGGCCTGGCCTTTTGTCACAAAGATGGCATGCAATAGGGGTGGACATGCCAGAGGTAGATGGCAAGGATGGAACCAGGATTTAAGACCGGGTGCACAAAAAAAAGTTGAACACTAATATTAGAAACATATTTCGATGGACCGGGTGCATTTAAGAAAACTTTAGAAAAAATCGATGTTTTTTCCAAAAATTAACACTACATTGAAAAATCCATGGGTTGCCCGGGCACCCGTGGGAACCCCTGGCTCCGTCCCAAGTAGATGGTATGCAATTGTATACCCTTAGAGTACAACGTAATGTAAGAGAAATTATTTCCTTAAATTGTCTTGTGATTTAGTACAAAGTGCATACCTTTTTCTGTTTAAAAATAAAGTGCATACCCAATGACAGAGGGAATTGAATCTCACACTCATAAATTTAATTGGGACACTTAATGTATAAACAGCTAAAGCAATTTTAATTGGGATGAACCCTAATTAGGGTTTATGAGTGGATCAATGAATAACCCCTTACCTTTTTGTTATTCGATCCAAGATATTAACTATAATGAGTTAATACCACGTTCTTGTAGACACGAATTAATTACAAATTAATGTTTATGCTAGTATATACACAAAACAATTTTGTTTAGCAATAAAACAAACCAAACGACCCGAAAGGGTTTTTGGTCGATCGGTTCTAAGCCAAGAAAAGATAAGAGAAAGCAATTAGGGTTTGTGTGTGCACAAGAGATACAAAACAATGACCATTGATTTTCTATTTATACTAATTGTATCTTGGAGGACAAGTTTGATAAGGATTGGGATACCCAATCCCTATCCACGACCGGTTATGGCCCAAAGGAGGGTTTCCGGATCCTTCTCGACTTCCAATTTACAATCTAGTCATTCTCTTTAATATTTAACGATAGTTAGTCAATTTCCGTTAACAACTAACGATCGTTAGTCTTTATTTGTGTATAAATAATTAAATATATAACATTTTATATATATTAATTATCGTCCATTAATTCTCATTCGTAACGTGTGCAATCCCGTGGTCTCGAGTTCGAATCTAGACATACACATATTAATATTTGTCCATATACTTAACAACTCCCATTTGGACATCTATTAATTGTGTAATGACATTGGTTAGCGTCTAGCAACACGCCAATGCCCCTAGTACAACTCGAGGGAGGTCTCCTGAAAAAACCTTTAATGATTCGTCATTATTATTATCCTTTTGTTACTAATACTACATTAATAAAGATATGGATCTTAGTCATTCTTTATTAATTATTCTGTTTCTTGTTGTTTATTATTGAGCAAGATTACCAAATCTTTTGAACGTATTCCAGATAGATCTTGGGCGTGGCCACGCAAACATCTTGTCAAACCTACGAGGGGCCCAGCAGTATTAAACTCCAAAACAAATTTGAAGAAACAAATTCTTTCTTGACTGCAAGCAAAACCCATGAACTTTGCAACACTTCTGAAAACAATCCTTATAGCTACCAGTAACGTATAGCGGTATCCATGACAGTTCTCTGGCATCTCAAGTATGAGGATAACCATTCATGATTTACTTGATGACAAGATCCATAAAGTACAATCATGTAGTTGGGATCAGTCCTATACTCAATTCGTTGAATATCATGTGAAATTGGCATGTCATCGCATCAATATACTTTCAAGTATATTCTACCAATACTCATATTTGTCTTAGTTTAATGATATTCCCATATCATTGATTGACAACGGACTATTTAGAATAACATAAGTTATTCACGGGTTTAAACATGCAAATATAGGATATAATCTAGTATTAATGAATACAAATGTGCTAAGTACTTTAATTCATTACGGATAATAATTGCTTAACATCCCTTATCCAAATACCAAATAGATCAATGCATGATAATTCTAGTTAATGAATTATGCTTCAAGTCATGACAATCATACTTGTTGACAAGGCATAAATCAACTAACTTTGATTTTTCTGAATTTTGAGAATACTTATTCCAAGAATTCAATTTATGAAGTTCTTGTATGTGTGCATTCAACTGTTATGATATTGCCACATAATATTTCATAAATAGTGTGACATCGTCAACCACCAATTTATGACAATGAAACTTTCAAATATTTTACCAATACTCATATTTGTCTTAGTTCAATGATATTCCCATATCATTGATTGACAACGGACTATTTAGAATAACATAAGTTATTCACGGGTTTAAACATGCAAATATAGGATATAATCTAGTATTAATGAATACAAATGTGCCAAGTACTTTAATTCATTACGGATAATAATTGCTTAACATCCCTTATCCAAATACCAAATAGATCAATGCATGATAATTCTAGTTAATGAATTATGCTTCAAGTCATGACAATCATACTTGTTGACAAGGGATAAATCAACTAACTTTGATTTTTCTGAATTTTGAGAATACTTATTCCAAGAATTCAATTTATGAAGTTCTTGTATGTGTGCATTCAACTGTTATGATATTGCCACATAATATTTCATAAATAGTGTGACATCGTCAACCACCAATTTATGACAATGAAACTTTCAAATATTTTAAATTTTAAAGTATTCTAATTCTTTAATGTATAATGCAACTATGCTCTTAGTTGAGCACAACTAGTTCACATGGCCATTAACAAGGATGAAATCCTACCATGACTAGTATTGAGTGTCATCTCAATTAAACCAACATCATTATATACAAACCACAATATGCTCTTTTAGAATTCCATAAACTTAATATCGATTGTGTAATGTTTGATGTCTTCCAATCTTTCAAGATTTATTGTCGGCTATAACAATTACGCAACAATTTGCCATATTGTTTATACTTAGAATTTAGGAGCAATTCCAGGCTGAGGATCTTTATTCTAAGTCCAAACATATTCCATTAGAATATTCATTACACAAGTTATCTAATATCTTTAAATTAGATATCAAATGTCGTCAAATCATCTTGCATTCAAGCATGATACAACAATAACATGATGTTCATGAAAAAATCCTAGAGTCAAACTTAGATTTCATTCATGTTCTAATTTATCAAAAGACATATATCCATTTAGACTTTCTAAATGATATATCATGTCCATGTTAGGACCTAAGTTTATCAACATTTAATCAAGTCTCGGTTATTTCAGTATTTGTAATAGGTTGCTAGAATATTTAACTTATCATGTAAACGTGTAAAGTCCATTACACGTCCAATGGGCCTTAAGCCCACACGATTAAGAAAGGAAGGAATAGGGAAGTGTTGCCCTAGCTCCTCACCTATAAATAGGACATCTATGTAATCCTATTTCTTGTTGGTTATTTCATTTACATAAGGAAACTCTTGCACTTTTATTCTTCATATTTGATCTAATCAACAAAACTCTATTTCTCATCTTATTTCTATCAAATCTATACTTGTGTTTACAATATGGTGACCTAACAAGTGGTATCAATCGCTAGAAGAAGGTGTAATCTTTATTTTTGTTGCTAACGAACCATAAATATCTTTTTTAATCGTTATTTTTTTGACAAAGTTTGTTACTTTCTTGTTTGTTTCGTGTTTTTATCACATCTTTTTCATCAAAACTTGTGCTACAAACTCAAACAACCAACAAAGTTTCAAAATTTCTCAAAAAATTTTGATTCGTACTTTAGTACAATTTTTCGAAAATTGTCAAATTTTTGAAAAGTTGTTAAAGTTTGCAACTTTCTTTAAGATTTCATCATTTTAAGGTTAGTTGTACAAGAATCTTGGATTAAAAACGTGTTTTTGGCTTGCTTTTTACAAAAAAAAAAAAAAAAATGCCTAGTTTTGACAAGTTTTCGAAATCCTTAAACCCTAAACTTTCGAGATCTTTGCTCTTTGCTCCAAAGGTGTTTCCGTTGCTTACTCAGTGCCTTTCTCTCTTGTATAAGAAAGAAAACACTTCGACTCGTTGGATATTATCGAGCTTGTATAATCTCGATAATTGTTGCAATATTTTCGAAAATTTTGAACTTTTTCGAGATCTTTTCTGAAGTTTCGAAATCTTCTGATTTTCGAGATCTTTGAAAAACTTTCAAAATCTTTTCATAATTTTCGAGAACTTTGCTAAACTCACAAAACTCAAAGATTTCGAAAATTCTTAACATTTTTTCTCGATAATTGTGTTTTTTCGAGAACTTTGATAATTTATCGAGAACTTTGGACTTTGACTGTTTTTCGAGATATTCTTCAACAAAGTTTCGAGAACACACTTGGGAAAGTTTTCAAGGCTTGGCATAACACTTATACCTTCTACAAGATCCATTTACACACAAGTCTTTCATCATGTCTCAACCACCGTACTACAACTTTCATCATCAACAACCCTATCATCAAACACAATTGTTTCGTCAACAACAACAACAATATCAACAACAACAACCTCAACAATCATATCCATATAATCAAATGGTCTCTCAACAACATGTCATGATGCATCAACATCAACAACTGCCTCAACCTCCACCATTTCCAATGCAACAAATCACTCAACCGTCGAAACAAACTCATTGGTTTGACCAAATGTGTGAAGACAGTGAAGTCATCACTACTCAACAATCAAGACATGAAGCAGGTTCACTTGACACACCACCTATGCTCACACCCGGTAATTATGTTCTGTGGTCAAGTCGATTCCTAAGATTTCTTGACCTCAAGAAACCACATGGCAAATACATGAGACAAGTTATCAATGAAGGTCCATTTGTAACACCGACTAACCTTGTCCCTGGTAATCCTAATGCTAATCCACCCATACCGGACTCACACAGACCTCTTACTGATGCTCAACTTACTGCTGAACAATTACTTCACAAAGAAGCAGATGAATATGCCATGATTTACATTCTTCAAGGCATACCTAATCCGATCTTTCGCAGTGTTGATGCTCAGAAAACTGCTAAGGCTATGTGGGAACATGTTCATCTTCTAATGGAAGGAACTCAGTTGAATCAGGAGGACATGGAGTCAAAACTTTACCTGGAATACACACATTTCATGATTGAGCCAATGGAATCACTTGAGTCATACTATCACCGCTTCACGAACATCGTTAATGACCTCGACAGACACAATATCATCTTACCAAAGATTGCTATCAACACGAAGTTCTTAGGATGTCTCGGTCCTAATTGGCAGAAGTATGTGACATTTGTCCGACAAGCAAGAAACCTTCATGAAACACCATATGGTTTGTTGTATGACTATCTGAAACATCATCAACATGAAGTTGACAATGATCGCGCTCTCAGAGGAAACTACTCACAGCCCCTACCTACAAACTCTTTGGCGCTTGTTGCTCAATCACATGTTCCGGCTCCACCATTATAACACAATGTTTATCATCCAGAACAGGCTTATCTCGACAACCCATCTCAGTATTCATCATATGATTCCACAACGCACCCTCCTACAAATCAATTTGCCTCATATGACAACAATGACACCTTGTCTTCACAACATACTGCTAATGATGACAATGATGATGAGGACTTTAACAGTCTCAACCAAGGAATTGCACTCATTGCTTGGGCTTTCAGCAAATTCTCAAACAAGTCCAACAATCGTCTTCGTTCATCTTCAAATACAAGGAATCAAGCTGTCATTCACGATGGTCGCGTTGAAATACAGAATCGTAACAGTGGTAGATTTGGATCGGGTGGTAATATGGGTAACTCCAATTCTGGACAACGGTTTAACAACAATGGAGGATTCAGGAACAATAGTGGTGTCCCTCAGAGAAAGGCAGAGATTGTTGACACAGGGAATACTGAATCGGGGAATACAGTCATCAGATGCTATAACTGCAATGGAATAGGTCACTTGGCAACCGCATGTCCATCACCAAGAACTCAAGGAAGTAAGTATCATAAGCAGGCATTACTCCTTGCTCTTAAAGATGAAGCCCGCAGCAATACGAATGCCAATGACAACAGCTTCATGGCTAATGCACATTCCGATGATGACATGGAAGATCTGGAAGCTGCTGTTATGCTGATGGCCAACATGCATGAATTCCACATAAGTGACTCAGGCCCAGTTTATGACACCGATGGTCTTTCTCAGGTAACTGATCTTAACTCATGCCTCATACATGAAATTGGCTCCCCATCTGCATCTGCATCTTACAAAGAACAAGGCGTTTAAAATGACTCATTGTTATCTACACACACGAATACTCAAATGAACACAAAAGTTATATTTGATGATTATCAAATTAACCCGGTTGTCACATTTGATGATTCGGATAATGAAACTGTATATGATAACAATGCTCACGTTGAACATCTTGATCCCTCGTCTGGTCCAGATTCAGGAATTCAGTCCCTTCTTATGACTAGTCAATCTCAGAACATTAAATGTCAAGAGCTTAATGCTAGATTGAAAGAGAGAAATGCATTATTAGCTAGGGATATTGAGTGCTATAAATTTCAACTGTCAAACGCGGAAAAACTGATTCAACGGGAAAAAGGCTTTGAAGCTGCTTTTCTAAAATCTTCTCTTCACGAAAAAGAGTTAGAACATCAAATTGCTAAAATTATGGAGTCTAAAAATAACTTAGCTTCTGAACTGGAAAAACAAGCGTTTGAACACAAAAAACAAATTGCACAACTTGATGCAGTCATTTTACAAACTAAAACGGAGTTGTCAAATTGTCAAGCTGAGTTCACAAAACATAAACGCAAAACCAGAGAAAGAGTTAAGTCATACGTAGATGAGATTGTTGAATTGGAACATAAGCTTAAAGAATTTCAAAATGTTGTATATAAAACTGGTAATTCAGTGACTACTATTCAAAAGTTTTCAGTAAACCGAACAAACAATGGTCACGGCTTTGCAATTGGAAGTGAATCACCATGTTTTTTACGTGTAGCACTCAATGAGATTCCAAAGTTATATAGTGCAGATCATCTCTTTGACGATACTGTTGTTTGTACTGTTGTATATGATTATGAAGAGGAATATGAAATTGAAGAAGAGAGTCGATCAAAAATGGAAAACGTTAAATACAATAAACCTTTTGATTACTCTAAAATGCCTCCAATAACTGATATTTTTACATCACAAAAAGAGAAATCTGAACAACCATGGTACATTATCAAACCTCAAGAAGTTACTTCTTATGTAGCTCCTGTTAAACCAGTGGTGCAAATAAACGGTCCTTTACCAAACGATAACAAACTTCAACCTCTTCCTAATCGTTGTCGTATACTTCAATATTTTGACACATTCAAGGAAAATATTGAACAATTAGATGAAGCCATAGAACACAACTCTCAAATAACGGTTTTCACTATTACTACTCCTCATGAGAGAGAAAAACGAGAAGTGTTTCAAAAATAGTTTTTACCTATTGCTCGACATTTGCGTCTATGTGCTAACCGCTGGGAACAGGAACTTCAAAAAGAAGTCTCATCTATGATGAATGTGTTTCAAGAAACTGAACAAGCAATTTTAAACCAAAAACGTCGAAATCAATTTTTACAAAAAGAAGCTGATCGACTCTTGGAACATGTTCTTAGTGCTGATATAATTTCTGTGATTATGAATTCTCTTTATGAATCTAGTACTTCTATGCTTGTTGATGATCACTGTGATGATGTTGAGTTGTTATGTAAACAAATTGAGACATTAAAAGATGAAAACGTTAATCTCCGAAAACACAATGATGATGTGCAAAACAAACTTTCTAATGAGATTTTACAACTCAACAAAAAGCTTGAATGGTGTCAAAACCAAAGTCTGGATTTTGAATTAGAATTGCAAAGTCTTAAAACTTCCACATCCTTTCAAAAAGAAAATGAGGAATTAAAAAGTCAAATTTCAAAATATGAAAAGGAAATTGCAGAATTGCAAGAAGTTACAGACTATTGGCAAAAGAGTCGAGATAATTATCTCTATTCAAACAGAAAGCTAGACAGTGACATTCAAGATAAAATGCACATTATCATTGAGTTGAAAGAGAAAATACGTGAACTTGAGAAAGGAAAATCTGTCAACACTAAAGTAATCGCACCAGGAATGTACTCATTAGACATAACCAATGTAGAACAACATAATCATAAATCTAATATGGATACTTCCACCTCTACAGGAATAGTTGCCACTCATAGCGTTAGCAGATCCAAGCGTAAACGTATGAAAAGGAAGAATAGGATTTTGCAACGTAGAAGAGAGACACTAGAAGCCTCTGAAGTAGAAGAACAACCTAGGACTTTGAATAATACTCATCTTGCACTAGATTTAGATTCTGATTTGGCAAATTGTAATCCTAATCGCTGTGTAACAAATGATGAACCTTTAAATGCTTTGAATGTTGATGCTTCATGTGTGTTTTGTCGTAAGAGTATGTTATCTGGTGATCATTCTAAATGTGTTGCGAATTCTCTTTTATCTCGTTTTAAGAAACGTACATCAGGCAGGAAATCTAGGCCCACTAATCTTTCAAAATCTGTGCTAGGACTTATGCCTTGTGTAGTTTCTAAGAATGATGTAGTCCACCCACTAGTTGCGAACAATAACCCTAGGAACATGCCATCACTTAGCGAATTCACTAAGAAAAAGGCTAAATCTAGTTGGAATTGGCAACGTTGGTTACAAAGAACACATAACTTTAAATGGATTCCTAAAATTGTTAATATGTGTGCTTCTAACCCAACGGAACCCACAACTTCTTCGGGTTCCACCCTTACCATTGTACCATCGTCGTCTCTTTTATGTGATGCAGGTGGTGCAAATTGTTCTCTGGATTGTTGATAGCGGATGCTCCCGACACATGACAGGCAATCTCAAACTGTTAAGAAACTTTGTCTCAAAGTTCATTGGTACTGTCAGATTCGGGAATGATCATTTCGCTGCAATTATGGGATATGGGGACTATGTCAGTGGGAATATCGAAATTAGTCGTGTTTATTATGTTGAAGGCCTCGGTCACAATCTATTTTCAGTCGGTCAATTTTGTGATGGTGATCTGGAAGTTGCATTCAGGGAGAAAACATGCTTTGTTCGTGATCTACAAGGAAATGATCTCATGTCCGGCACACGTGGAAACAGTCTTTATACAATTTCAATGTCCGACATGACCGCTTCCTCTCCCATTTGTCTACTTTCAAAGGCTGAATCGACAAAATCCTGGTTATGGCACCAACGCATGTCACATCTCAACTTCAGAACTATGACTGATCTTGCTCGCCATAAACTAGTTGACGGTCTTCCAAGGTTCAGATATGCAAAAGATCACTTATGTCCCGCTTGTGAACAAGGAAAGAGCAAACGTGCACACCTAAGTTCTAAACCAGAACCAAGTACCGATCATGTTCTTCAACTTCTTCATATGGATTTATGTGGCCCAATGCGAGTACAAACGATTAATGGGAAACGATACATTCTTGTGATAGTTGATGACTTCTCCAAATGGACTTGGGTCTACTTTCTTCGAAGCAAAGATCGAGCTCCATCGATGATAATCACCTTTCTCACGAAAATTCAGGTTCAACTTCGCAACACAGTCAGAATCATAAGAACAGATAATGGAACTGAATTCAAGAATCAAACTCTTCGTACCTATTTTGAGAAAGTTGGGATTGAACATCAAACATCAATTGCACGGACTCCCGAACAAAATGGAGTGGTCGAACGACGCAACAGAACGTTAGTGGAAGCCGCACGAACGATGCTCATTAATGCTCAATTACCAGATTATCTTTGGGCAGAAGCCGTCTCTACCGCATGTTACACCCAAAATCGTTGTATGATCAATAAACGTCACAAAGTCACACCGTATGAAATTGTTCACAAACGAAAGCCTAACATACAACACTTTCATGTATTTGGTTCTCTATGCTATCCAAATAATGATCGTGATGATCTTGGAAAACTTAAAGCAAAGGCTGACGTCGGTATCTTCATTGGATATTGTGAAAACTCAAAAAGATTTCGAATCAACAACCGTCGTACTAGAGAAATTCAGGAGACTATTCATACTAATTTCGATGAGCTCACAGAAATGGCTTCTGAGCAAAACAGCTTAGGACCCGCAACCAACCGTCTAAACTTTCCAGATTCTTCAGCTGAACCGTTGTCACTAACTCGTCGAGAATTGGAAACATTGTTTTCTCCTTTGTTCGATGATTCATTTGAGACACGTGCACCGGATGTATCCACTAGTTCCGCTGCTCAACCTGATAATATTCAAGTACCTGATACAACGGTTACTACAACAACAATAGTAACACCCGATGCACCCCCGACTGAGTCACCAATAATATAAGAACAAACCGCTTCCAACACCGACAACCCAACTGAAGATCTGAACCAAC
>LBNU01003859.1:14786-25881 GCA_014162995.1 Artemisia annua | reverse complement strand
AGAAACATGGAATGACCAGTTGTGATACTTACAATACTCCTATGGCTAACACAACTAAGTTAGATGCGGATCCAAATGGGAAACCAGTTGACCCCACAAAGTACCGAAGTATTATTGGGTCACTGATGTATCTCACCGCTAGTAGACCGGATATTGTATTTGTTGTATTTATGTGCTCTCGTTATCAGTCTAGTCCTACTGAACGTCACCTCAATGAGGCTAAGAGAATCCTTCGATACGTAAAGGGAACCATTAACTTGGGGATCTGGTATCCGAAGGATTCCGGTTTTGAACTAATAGCTTTTTCAGACGCTGATCATGCAGGGTGTATGGATACACGCAAAAGTACTTCTGGTGGTTTGTAGTTTCTTGGAGATAAACTCGTGTCTTGGCAATCAAAGAAGCAGGATTGCACCTCACTTTCGTCAACAGAAGCTGAATATGTTGCCATGTCTGCCTGTTGTGCACAAGTCATTTGGATGCGTACACAGCTAATGGACTACGGTTACTTATTCAACAAGATTCCAATGTATTGTGACTCGAAAAGTGCGATAGCAATCTCATGCAACACGGTTCTGCATTCAAAGTCTAAGCACATTGATCTCCGTTATCACTTCATCAAGGAGCATGTTGAAAAGGGTACAATAGAGTTATATTTTGTGGGTATTGAATACCAACTGGCAGACTTGTTCACAAAACCACTACCCCCGGGAAGGTTTACTGAGCTAGTTCACTGGATTGGTATGCGGTGTTTGACTCCAGATGATCTAAAATCTTTTCTTGAAAACAATTAATTGAGTCAAATACCAAAAACATTTTTGTAAATATTTATCAAAAACAAAAATACAAAATCATAAAATCTTAAAAAATCCAAAAAGATTTTACATTTCTTTAGTTTTTAGTTTTTTATGTTTTTTCAAATGAATGTACACAATCTTCGTCAACACTTTGGTTTATCAAAAATTTCAAAATTTCCACACCAAGTGTTGAGGGGGAGAAAATGTTCTTCAAAATTCAAAAATCTTGTTCAAACATGTGTACTTGCATATTTCTAGTAGTTATGATGTTATCTAATATTGGTGGAACGTCAAAGGTTATTTCTCGTATCATTTCTGTTACATTTTTCACTTCTTTTTAGCTTAGTATGTCTTTACCATTAACATTCGTTATCTTAAACCGTTAAATAGAATGTTTTAGGTCTTGTTAATTGGTTATCATGTAGTCTAGGGACCAAATTTTCCAAAATGTCAAAAAGTTTCAAAAATACAAACAAAACAAACACCCCCCGTCCATTTTTTTCATTATACAAAAATTCAAAAAACAAACACCCATTTTTTTTCACATCAAACGGCTAAAATCAAACACACGAATCCGAGCTAGAAATCATCAAACCGTAAGTACCTAAATGATCTTTGGTCTATTATAACGAATGGTTNGGATTGGTATGCGGTGTTTGACTCCAGATGATCTAAAATCTTTTCTTGAAAACAATTAATTGAGTCAAATACCAAAAACATTTTTGTAAATATTTATCAAAAACAAAAATACAAAATCATAAAATCTTAAAAAATCCAAAAAGATTTTACATTTCTTTAGTTTTTAGTTTTTTATGTTTTTTCAAATGAATGTACACAATCTTCGTCAACACTTTGGTTTATCAAAAATTTCAAAATTTCCACACCAAGTGTTGAGGGGGAGAAAATGTTCTTCAAAATTCAAAAATCTTGTTCAAACATGTGTACTTGCATATTTCTAGTAGTTATGATGTTATCTAATATTGGTGGAACGTCAAAGGTTATTTCTCGTATCATTTCTGTTACATTTTTCACTTCTTTTTAGCTTAGTATGTCTTTACCATTAACATTCGTTATCTTAAACCGTTAAATAGAATGTTTTAGGTCTTGTTAATTGGTTATCATGTAGTCTAGGGACCAAATTTTCCAAAATGTCAAAAAGTTTCAAAAATACAAACAAAACAAACACCCCCCGTCCATTTTTTTCATTATACAAAAATTCAAAAAACAAACACCCATTTTTTTTCACATCAAACGGCTAAAATCAAACACACGAATCCGAGCTAGAAATCATCAAACCGTAAGTACCTAAATGATCTTTGGTCTATTATAACGAATGGTTTTTAACCAATTGAGTTTTTAATGGCTAGATTTCTCGTAATTTCGATTTGTAGTTCTAGGGTTTTCGAAAATATTGATTCTTATGTAATAATGTGTTTTAGGTTAAGAAATCATAGGGCTTTTGTCACTAGACGTTATCTAATCATGTCCCTATTCCCTAAACATAACATTTAACACGTTAGAATTGATTTCAAAAATTAGGGATTGCGTATGAATTGGGTTTGTGAGATTGAGTGTTGTTTTCTTGAATGTTTTTAGTGGGATATGTTAGTTTAAGTATTTGAAACATGTTTGTGCTTATTAATTGTTCTATTCACTCAGTTTGCAAGTTCTAGAAATTTAGGGTTTATATTGTAATTAGGGCTTTTCATTATGTTGTTATAGAGTCCAATTAAACTGCCCAAACGTGTTCCCATATGTGTCAATTGATGTATTTCATTGTTATTACTTCATGATTTCTCGTTAAAAATTATCTAGATAATTTAGGGTTCTTGAATTTTTTGAGATCTTTTGTATACGTAAATGATGCGCTTCTAACTGTTGTTATACACTTTATTCATCAGGTTTCGTTCAAGGATTCAACAAATTCTTCAAAAACGTATGTCTACGAAAGAATTCGAAAAATTCTTGTATAAGAATTTTTTCGAGAAAAAGTTTCGAGATATTTTCTCAAAGAATTTATCGAGATCTTTCGAAATGTTTTCGAAATCTTTTCATAACTATAGTTATCGAGAAAATTTAGAAAACTTTCGAAATCTCTCAGTAAATTTTTTCGAGAAATATTTTTCGAAATCCTTAAGTTATCGAGATCTTTTCTAAACCAAAAGTTATCGAGATCTTTTTTCAAAATTATCGAGATCTTTTCAGACCATGTTTTTTCGAGAAACTTTGCTAAAGTCTTTTCGAGAACTTTAGTTCATTGAAGTTTTCGAAATCTTTCTTATGGAAAGTTATCGAGATCCTTCTTGCACCAAAATTTTCGTGATTTTCATTAGTGATAGTTTTAGAGAACATCGTTTGTAATATCTTCGAGATCATGTGTAACATATTTTTGAGAATTCAAATGAATGTAACTTTTCGAAAACATGTATTTGAATGAATCCTCATGAATGAGTGTGATGTAATAAGGGATATTATCATGTGTATGTATTGTATTATTAGACATGTTACCATTAGACGTTTGTGCTTTAAATGATTAATTGCTAAGTCTTCTAAGATACATGTTAATTGATAATACCGTCACTTATCACATATTAAAGAACTGGAACAAGAAAAATGCATCATATATCATGTACATCTTTGAATATCAAACATGGACTCGGACTAATGACTAACAAATCTGGATGTTTGATTTCATGACATGACACTTTCAGAACACAATGGCTCAACACAATGAATCTGTCCCAGAACAAACTCTACCACTGCTTGCACTTGGTGAATTTCTCCCAGCAGACTACAACGTCATCGTTGACCAAAACAGCCTTCGCATTGACTTCAACAAACTAAGTATTCCAGAAGACACATGCAAGATTGTCTAGGACATACTACTGGCTCATCCCTGCAAACCCATGCTTACAAAGTCTACATCAGTACCGACTTTCTACATTCATCAGTTCTGGTACACTGCTAAGGCTAATTTGGACGACAAATCATTTACTGTCGAGCTGGATCGACAAAGATACACAGTAGATCTTGATGTTCTTAGCACAGTTCTTATGTTACCAACTCCCAATGAATTTCATCCGATGTTGACCGAACTGGAAATCCTTGACTATTTCATTGATTTAGGATACGACATTCCTGATAATGAATCACTCACAAAACTTTCAAAGTTCAACGTCAAATATCTGCCTCAACCATGGATAACTTTCTACATGTTGATTGTCAGATCTATTGCTGGAAGAAGGAGTGCTCATGAGCATCCAAGATTAGAGCACATGCAAGTATTCTGGGGAATGATGACCATGAAACCTATTGACTTTGCTGCACCCATAATGAGCGACATGATCCATCACATTCAGACTGACCGTGACAGGACCGTGATTCCGTTCATTAGGTTCACAAAATTGCTCATCGAATACTTCTGTGAGAAAACCCCTGACTATATCAAGAGGATGCACGACAGGACTGAACCAAAGGACATATTCAACAAAGATCCCAGGATTTCCTTCGTCAAGTCCATCAAATTTGTTCCAAGGACAAAAGGAATGAGAATTCCAGACCATTTCTTGGATGATGAAATCAGAAAGACTCAGAACTACAAGATTTATGACAAAGCATTCAAAGCTGGGAGAGTTGGTTACACTGAGAAAGAAGAAGAACCAGATTCTATTGTTCAAACCCGAAGCAGGAGGGGTGGCAAGTCTGGAAGCACTAGCAGTACCACAACTTCCCAAAAATCTAAGACTGCCCAAAAGCCACCCACTAGACCAAGAAGGAAAACTGCTCCAAAGAAGATACCACAAGATGAACCGTCAGCTTCATCATCTGAAACGGAAACCGACTCTGAGTTCGGCTCTGAATCAGATGACGAAGAAGATTATAAAAGAAGGTCAAAGGCTCAGGATGAAAAAGAAGATGAAGAAGAGGAATTTGCAGGGCTTGAACTGACAAAACAAATAAGCAAGGAAACTGCCGAGCAAGAACAAAGAAGAGGTACGGGTATTACCATTAATGAACCAAGTGGTGCTATTCGTGATGAAGAAGTAGAAGATGAACCATCTGCAGAGCCACTGGTTGACAAACGAAAACTCAAGAGTATCATTGTCGACACCAGGGCTGAAAAGAAGCAGGAAGAGAAAGAATTTAGGGCAGCTGTAATACTTAATCTCCAACATCCACAACCTCATCAAACACCGATTAATCTTCAAGGACATGAGGCTGGCTCTAGTAGCACTGTAGTTCCTCAGACTGAAACTGAACAACATGACCCTGAAGGGAACACCATCATGGAAGAAGCTACAGAGGAAGATGCTGAGCGAGAGCAGACTGAGTACATCACACGTGAATTTGTTGCTCAAGTTCAGAGAGATGAGGAAATCAAGAGGAAAGCTAAAGAGGAGACGGATAGATTACTTCGTGGACTCAATCAAGACGAAGAACTCATTGACACTGATCAATTTATCAACACTCCTCCGCAATCATCTTCACAGAATCCCCCGATTCCATCAGGAACACCTCCATGGGATCCCTCACCTCCTCCATCAGAACCAGAGCATGAATCATCTTCATCATCATCATCATCATCACATCACTCTTCACCACCACCAACAAAGAAAACATCCAAACGCAAATCAATCAAGAAACATAAGGGAGGCAAAGCATCTTTGACAGCATCAAAACGGATTAAGAAAGCTTTTGATTTGGCAAGGAAGAAAAGGAAGGAGACACAACATCAAGCTGGAGACCTTAATGACCAAGTCCAACTGCTCTCCAAACAGGTCAAAACTTTGACTTCACAAGTCAAAGATCTCCAGGAAGCAAATGCACTTGTCGACAAGCTTATGTATGCCGACATGGGTGGGATGATCAAGGAATACACCACTGAATATCTTCATGATAATCTTGCTGCAATTGCTACACCAGCTGTGTCTGAACTTATAGAGCCGATTCGTACAAAGCTGAACTCCAGGATCAAGCACAGCATCGAGCGTATGCTTGAGTCTACTCCTTTCTACCTTCGCACCGACAGGGCTCCTCCATCTCCAGATGAACTCTCAACTGAACAACTTCAAGCCCTGTTAGCTGCAAAGCTAAGGAATAAGGAGGACAAAACTCCTGAAGAGTCAACAATGTTCGAGGCACTTCAAACCATTGCCTCGAAAGAATCATGCAAGGAAGCAGCCGGCAAGCACAAACGACCAAGGAAAGATGATGATCCTGATTCTGATCCTAAAAGCAAGAAGTCAAAGAAATCAAAAGGACCATCTTCTTCACAACAGCCGCACAAGACTTCCAAGGCTCCTCCTTCCAAACAACAAGCTCCAGCATCCGGCTCCGGTCCGACACAATCAGAAGAACAAGTTATGTTTCAACCAGCTGATACTCAGGAAGAACCAGAATCAGCAATTCCCGAATCAGAAATTCCTGAATTTCAAGCTGGTCCATCATCTACAACAAAGACTAAAGAGAAGAAGCAGTCGTCAAAGTCAAAGAAAAAGAAGCAAAAGACCACTCACTTCTCATGGCTAGATGTGGACGAAGCTCCTAATTCTGATTGGTTGACCGAAATGATCAAAGCACAACCATCACTTGAGACTGAAGAACCAATGCCTGGAAATACTTTGCAGATGACTCAGAGTATTATGTCGGGTCTTCAAGTTGAACGGTTGTCAAAAGCAGAACTGAGAAGGATCAACCGTGAAGCTACGGACTTTCTGAAGAAAAGGTCAGGAAATAAAGTCGAACTTGATTACCATATGGAGAACATAGCCTGCGCATTATCCGGCTCATTCGACTGGCTCAACCCTGAATCAAATGTCGACACAGAAAAGAAGACACCTTACTTCACAGATTGGACAAAACCGTTGCCTCTACTAGGCTTTCCAGATAGACCCAAGATCCCTTACAGACACTTCTTCAACAACGACTTCCGATATCTCCAACACGCTCACGAAACTTCAAAGGAACGATATGCATCTTCACTGACACTTTCAATTCCAGCAGCCCGATATGAACTACCTGACATTGAAGAGTCCGCACCAATCTACTGCAAATCAGTTGTCACATACAACAGAGAAGCTCTTCTCGGTATTCAACACTGGCCGGAAAAACGAAAGCTTGGCTATACCCACAGACTACATCTCAAGTCCAGTGAAAATGTGAAGCAACCGCTTCGTATCGTTGCCATAATGGAGATCGTGGAAGAGAAAAGATTCAACTACGCTTTCATGAAGGAAATCGTCGTCAAGAGACTAGACGAGAAGAAGTACAAGTTTTGTGAAGCAGACTTCCCAGATTTGAACCTGAATGACATTGAAGACATGTATTTGGAGAAGGTTCAAGGAAAAATGCTTAACTTCCCAAGGGAAACTCAATACAACTTCATCGCGTCTCTACTACTCTACATCAGACGGGTTATAGTTCAAGAAAGGGTGGAAGATCTTCAACTAGGCGTGGAGAGTTATCAGAACACCATCAACCTCACCAAACCACAGCTCATATTTCCAGGAATTCTAGAGCTATCACAGTATACTCTCGTGCAACAACCATCGTTCGGAATCATCTACCTCAATATGAAGAATAAACTTCGTCTTATACGGTTCGATGAAATTCCGAAGTTTTGTGACGAGACACTTCAAAGAGTTCGTGATGGGTTGGCAGAAAGGTTAGATGATGAGAAGAAGAGGTTGAAAGAAGGTCGAGAAACAAGGTGGAAAGCAAATGGACGCAGAATAACACGCAACTTTGTCCATACCATTGAAGAAAGGTTGTACCGTCGCCAACAGATCAGAAGGCTGGAAAGCTACATTGGTATTCGTCCTTCATTTCCGGTCTTGACATTTAGATGACCAGATCCACAGTTCACAGACTTAGATGCAAAGCCAAATGATGAACTTCAGCTCACATTCTTCCGGTACCAACATTTCAATATTTTTCATTTACTTGAATTGATTTGTAATTACTAAGGCTTGTGCACACATAACAGTGTACAACCCGCACTTTGTATTTAAAGGACCCTGTGGTACGCATCAGTGCCACAATCCTAATATAAGGAGTGAAAGCTTCTTACTTTTGAGTAGAATTATCAAACCTTTCAGTATTTCTTCAATTCTACTCAAAAGACAAGTATTACACCTCAATAAGTAATCACTTGTTGAGGGGGAGTACTTAACTTCAAACATCGTTCTTAAATCTTAAAGTCTTGTTGATTTCTCCTCATAAGACTCAAAAAGGCATATTTTAATCAAAACATTTACAAAAACAACATTTGATATGCTATTTTTGAGGGGGAGAAGAAGAAAATGATTAAAATATGATGTGAAAAGTCTTATCTTGTGCGAGCTCGACTCAGAATTGACCCACGAATTGACGAAACAACAAAAGTTAGTATTCGAAAGGATTTATCCAAGTAGAAAGTACCGTTTCGAGAAACTCTTTCTAGATGTTTACTTTGACGGGTCTAACTTCCTTTTAGGAATGTTAACAACTTCAAGTTAGTTATTAGGGCTAGTTATCAACTAAAAACTGATAATGCATCCCTTTAACTAAGCAATGTAAACGTGTCCCTCGGGTATATATCTATTAAGAGTGGATCAATTCAAAAGTGCCAACTCTTCCCGCATATGCAAATTTCTGAAAACATTCATAAGCATATGTGGAGGGGGAGTCTTTTATAAGAAATCCAAAACCTCAAAGTGTTAACAAAAAGTTTTATACTCATAAGCACTTTGAGAGATTTTTCAATGATTTGGTTTAAAGGCATCAATAGGATAGTCATGGAGTTACAAGGTGACTAAGGATAGGTAAAACCGTCCTATGATCCGCCTAAACCGGAGGGATCTACCCAAGGACATCACCAATAGTTAGAAATTAGAAGTCCTTAGGTATGATATAACAAAAGGAGAAAAGAATGAAATGAGAAAGAAGGGGTTGAAGAATTAAAAAGAAAATGAATGAAAAGGGTGAAAAGAACCTCCATTTTATCAACCATAGGTCAGACACCGGGTTCAATTCATATGCTACTGGTTGTTGCTAAGGCGACACCGGTATTGAAGATAAAGACGTCATGGACCCAGTGACGCAATGCACCTAAACCTTCTTAGCCACTCAGGCATCTCTCAAAAGATGTTTGTTTCATTCTCACGGGGAACCAGTGTAATCTATCGATCGTCTATTAGAGATGGTTGATATTGAAACAGGAGGCCCGCTGCTCCATGCCTCCGCATAGGAAACCAAATGTGCACTTATCGAGTCTAGAGCCACGAGATAACATAAAAGATCTCTTAGGAACACAAAATACTTCTACACTAAGTGTCTTGCATCATTGGACACTAAGTGTAAATTATCGAGTCCTTCGCAGATCTTAGCAATCTGCCTTGAACGTTTATGAGGGATTTACTTATGTATTTCTCGAATGATTGAACGGAAATCCTGCCAGGGTCAACGTCAAACAGCCCTGACAGCAGGTCACTTCGGTGATTCCTTGTGGATTACGCTCAGTGTGTTCGATGGTTTCAAACGGTCTACAGTCGTGGGGTGATCTCCAGCGACTCACCTAATCGTGGGTGTACGTATGTATGTCTGTGTAAGCCCTCTAGGGGGTATCCGATTAGGAACGGCCTTGGTAAGGATTAGAAGGAGTCTTCACACTATGCTGTTGACAAATTCTAATTCTGAACCTGTAAGTACCGGATGTATTATTGCTAACTGTTTCAATGCAGGTACAACCATCACCCTGAACACCAGCTTCCACATGCTCATACTTACATCTCAACAACTATAAAAGCTCTCATGAAAGATCGAAGCAACACAAAAGTCAAAGATAGATTCCATGCCAAAAGAATCTACAAAGTAATTAAGACAAACGATCTAAAAGCAATGCACCGTCTAAAGAAGAATTCTACGTCAACACTAAGAATCTTCATCAATAAAAAGAGAGCTACTCACGTATGAAAGTTTCAAACGTCAAAGATGTATGAGCATGTCGGAAAGATGCAGATCCACTGGAGTCTAAGAGAGTGACGAATGGCAGATTACGACATCATGTGATCACTATCTCATCAGCAAAGATAAAGAACAAAGAACGATGAATCATCTCTACTAATCATTTTTGAAGACGTCTAAAGCTATGAAAGTTAACAACTAAAGTCCAAAGACAAAGACGTCAAGCAACCTCAAATGACCGTGTCGAACATCACTCCTTCATAACCGATCCTTAGGGGGAGATTGTTAGGACCTAAGTTTATCAACATTTAATCAAGTCTCGGTTATTTCAGTATTTGTAATAGGTTGCTAGAATATTTAACTTATCATGTAAACGTGTAAAGTTCATTACACGTCCAATGGGCCTTAAGCCCACACGATTAAGAAAGGAAGGAATAGGGAAGTGTTGCCCTAGCTCCTCACCTATAAATAGGACATCTATGTAATCCTATTTCTTGTTGGTTATTTCATTACTCTTTCACTTTTATTCTTCATATTTGATCTAATCAACCAAACTCTATTTCTCATCTTATTTCTATCAAATATATACTTGTGTTTACAATATGGTGACCTAACATCCTATTAGATTTATTTTACCGCATATGTTTATAATTATAATAAACATATATTCCAAAGTTGTATGTTTTATTTCCTAAATCTTTTATATGAAGTTTAATTATATAAGTCTTCACAATATCAAAAAAAATAAATAAATAAATAATTAATTTATACGGAATGTTACTTCCTATATGTTATACAACATATATGATTCAAGAAAATAAATATAATGTCATAATTCTAAATTTCCAGGTCAATTCCTTAGTCCCCACATTTCCTATTCATTGAATTTCAATTCAACATTTCACGTAAACAGGGTTTACGGGTATTCATTTGACGAGACCGGGTAGGTTAAGTCACATTGTCATTCATCGTACATTTCATAGACTGGGGTTAGTCGACATTGCATCACGACATCATTTGCATTCTATTCCACTCGTAGATATTTCAAGTTACACTTATTTATTTATTTATATATAAATAATAAGACAAGTTATTAGTTTTTAACCTAGTGTACCAAACAAATTCCACTAGGGCACTAATATATTTTTATATTAGTTATTTTTCCACTAAGGTTATAAAACTATATATTATTTATTTTTGGTGGTTAACTAAATAATAAACCTTTACTTGAACTTATATACCTAATAAATTGTATTAATAAAGTAATACCTATCAAAATACCCAATGATTATGAAAATTATATTTTTATAATTTTTACGACTTTATTATATCCCGTATAGTCCCGATATATTTTA
>LBNU01003856.1:77862-122386 GCA_014162995.1 Artemisia annua | reverse complement strand
GTTGGCTATGCTTGCTATGTTTGTGGGAAAGTTTTGATCATCTGCAGTATACAGTGTAGGACACAAGAACCAGTTATGATCAAAAGCAGGTATGGAACAACTCAAGGAGGAATTAACCATAGGAATTTTTCACGAGATTCTAAATTCCTCAACAAAAGGAAGGTCTTTTAACCCAATCAGCAGTACTTAGTAAAACAAGGATTAAAACAACTTTCTAAGCCTAAGTGACAAGATCAGACTTCTTCAAAGTACTGATAGGTTCTCTCAAGTACTGCTCGTCCCAAAGAAAGAACTACTAGCTGAAATCCGAGTTAATGTTATTAAGGCTTCAGCTTAGATGGGTTTGGAAACCTAAACAAGAAGAATTAGATGTTTCTGAAAAGAAGAATCCATCAAAGACCTTAACACGATATGATTATGTTGATGCTTATGGAAGATTCAAGTCTATTCTGGCTTGGGACTTCAAAAAGCATTAATTCTTAATGTGTTGTGTGCATAGCAATTCATAGAAAGTGGGTGATTGAGAATTGCTATGGTGTATGGTGTCGTGTTTATGAAGAAAAGAGACGCAGCTTGGTTAGCTCGTGATCTAGGGATTCACAAAGGTTTTAAAATCGATTCTAGCAGATTTGAAGAATGAACGATCGGTTTCTTAATGGGTTATTATAAGGTATCGACTTTTATCTGTTATTCATATGAATTGTCGACAAGTGCATGGTACTAAATTTAGTTCGTTCATTATTTAATCATTGTACATGATTAAATATCCTTTAAAAAATGGTACTCGATAGCATGGTGGGTCTTGAATTCGAGAATAATATAATTATCCTCGTATAAATATGGGTCAGTGGATTTATTAGGCGGCACATGGTCATATCGATTAATTAATTGGTCGTTGTTTACTTGTCGTCTTTTGCAATAAAGGATATTGCAATTCTATTTACTCCGTAGAATATTGCAATTAGTATTCTTGTTCAAGGTTTGCATATGAATATTTCATTGGTCGAGATTTGAAGTGGTGCGCTGATTCAACAAATAAACCTCGTACTGAATTCAAGATAGCAGGTCATATTGCGCATTAATGGGTCAGTTGATGTTATTCGCAAGTCGTAAATTGTTTAATTTGGTTTCTGCTGCTAAAGAATTTCAAAGTACTGCTTGAGTAACATTCAAAGTACTGCTACTCGGCTTCAAAGTACTGTTCCATTGCTATCCAAACTACTGCTGCGTTTTAAGGTACTGCTCGTTATATTTTTAAGGTGCTGCTGCAAATTAAGTTTAAAGTACTGCTTTAGCAAACTGCTGCTGCTTGATTTGTGATTTGGACATGGGAATGCTTAGCAAAAGTGGAATTATTTGGTTATTTCAAGGTACTGATACGTGGGATTTGAAAGTACTGCTCGCTCATTCAAAGTACTGCTATTAGATCATGAAAGTACTGCTTTAAGATATTCAACGTACTGCTCTCTCCAAAGTACTGTTATATTCAAAGTACTGCTGTTCGTTTGAAATACTGCTTGTTTATTTTAAAGTACTGTTCAAGGTACTGTTGCTACAAAGTACTGCTATAAGATACTTTATGGAGACAAGTCAAGAGCTTTATGGTTCAATATATATTCATGGTTTGCAAGCAGTGAGGGGAAGCTGAGATGGGTGTTGATAAACATATCTTGGCAGTATGTTTGTGTGTATACAAGTTGCTTATCTTCACAAGTTCCCTATTCGATGATTACAAAAAGGGGAAGAAGTTAACATGAAGATTATTTGCAGCTTATTTATGTGTGTTTGTTTCATTCATGGAGATGATTACATCTCAACTTCTTTATTTAAGGGGAAGTTCGTACACGACTGTTGTGGTCTTATTTTGTCATCGCATTAAAGGCAAATAGAAACAAGATTTAACAGGGATGGCGTTTAAGATTGATGCATCATTGAAGATTGCTGAGATTCATGCAGGATAGTTTGTAATATCAAATTTAAGGGGAAGATTGTGTAGGTCTTACATCGTGGTTATGTGATTTGTACAACAAGCTACTTTGCTTCATGAAGGAAATTGGAAGGACTTAATATGCACAATTGAAGATTCTACACGGCTTGTGGAGGTATATGTTTTTTCCCAAAATACTGTTTTTTAGAAGGATTCCAGGAAGATTGTTTTACTAGTTGCTAGGGATAAGTTTGTAACCTGCATCTCTATTACTATAAAGAGATGATAGGCCACGCTATGTTTATGTAGAAAATAACGGACACCACAGACCTACGTTAGGTGTGGGAGGTTGGTTCTAGTTTAGTTCATAGCTTCAAGGTTGGTGAAACCTATTCACTATTAAGAGGTGACGTATTAGATAATATGAGGCCTGTGCTTTGATATTAATTACTCTGGTATTCTGCTATTCTCTATTGTTTGTGGTTCTTCTTAGCGCTTACTGCGTAGTTTTCCGGACACCATACTCATTAAGGTTACAAGGTAGAATTCCACTTCATAGCTGTGGAGGATTGTATCCGAAGTTTGCAAACCCTTACAAAGTTAAAGTTAAAGGATCCATACTCAACAACCGTCTACGAAGTTGGGATCTCAACATTATGCACCTTTTTAGGACGGCAAGACGGGGCACCCAAGGACTATCACGCGATAGGGTAAAGGTCGAATCCGGCCAAAAGTTTGATAACTTCTTGTTTGATCACCTCGTGGGATTTTAGGGATTCACCCTCTTGTTGTTGGACTGCGGTTTGAGTCAGTCCTCCATAGATTTTGGCGAGTACAAATCAGGGTCAAGGATACCTTGATGTCGAGAGTCTCCAAGCAATGGGCTTTGCTTGTGTGACTTCAAAACTTTTATGAGAGCAGCCTTTGCGTGCATTATTAATCTTTGCAATGTATGGACGGGTAATTTATCATCACCCTCAAAACACGTGGTATTTCGAGATGGGGGTGGAAGTCCTTGAGCTCGACCTCGGAAATTTTCAGTGCTTTCTCAATTGATTTGATTTCCGTCCAATTATTGAAGTGCTTTAGGAGGGAGTGGAGGAGAATTGTCCTGATTAACAATTTCTCAGAGAAGAGGAATATCTCCCCGTATCAATCTCATTGTGATGCTTCCCTCGGAACTGAAGTCATTTTTGAGGAAAAGCCTCGAGTCTCTTCCAAAAAGGAAGTCATTCCCTTCAAACGGAGTGAGAGAAAGGGGAGAGTCGGTGCGGGGGCAGACGAGTTAGGTGAGAAGAAGGAGTGGGAGTGCGGAGCCACTCAGGGAAGAAGTTGTGGATTGAGAGCGGTTTAATCCAAGGAATGTCGTTGAAGTACTTCCTCAGATAGCGTAACATCGATGAGGTGTCGGAGTGTCGGGTTGACCGATGCAGAAATAGGTATTTGAGGAGTACCTCGAGGAGTTTGAGTCGAGGGTTAAAGTGGACAGCTTCCGTACCAACTAGCGGTAGAGTGGATTTCGATTGGTCAGAATACATCAATAAGATGCATTGACCCGTTCTAAAGGAATCCTCTCCCAAGAATGAGAGGATACCCTCGATCAAGCATCATATATTCTAACATTACACGATAGTCAGCTGGGAATTGTGAATTCTTTCTTTCTTATCTTCTTCGATAGAATTTCTCGGTTTATTGTCGATTTGAGACGTAGTGATGGAACGATCTGGCAAGCCTGAGATGTCATGCAGTTGTGTTAGGTATGTTTGTAAGTTCAGGAAGTATATCAATTCTTCCAGATTGAGTTAGCATCAGGTTTATGCTTGCGCCAAGATCGGCCAGATGCAAAATACAAATCGAACTCCCTGGAAAGGTGCATGGAATCAGAACTTCCAGGATCTCCAGCTTTCGGGAAAGCTTCTTTAAGATTTGTGCCAGGAGCAATTCTCGTTTAAAAGGAGGTTCTTGCCATTCGTACAGTTTTTCCTTGTTGCTCAACAACGTTTTGATCATTGATGCAAATATTTTGTGCCGATTCTGTGGGATGATAGCTTTTCCGCAAGTGTGTTTTAGCTACCGTATTTTGGATATTATTATTGAGTGTCGTGTCGATTAGTTAGGTGGCTGCTGAATACTTGTAAATAGGTTGCGGAATGAAATTATTTTCAAAATGTTGTCTTGTCTATTGTTATTAGAATAGATAGATACAAGGGTCTAAACTTGTATACGATGAATAAGCCTAAGCATGCCGTCAAGCTCTCGTTATATATGTCTATGTAATCCTTCATTTGAGATGTTTGTTGATTGCATGTTGGGTAAGTACACATAGTTCTTTATTTTCACACACTTGATCCTCCCATCTCTCTCTCTCTCTCTACATCTCTCTTTCTCTCTCTAGATTTAGGTGAAGAAGGTCGTGATTTAGGTTGTATACGGGTTACTACAAGTGGTATCAATCGCCAAGGGATAGATTTAGGTTGGTTTAGATTTAGTTTTGATTGGTTTTTGGGTCGTTTGGCTTTTATTTGGGTCGTTAGGTTTCTTTCTTCGCAAGTTAAGTTTGGTTTGATTAAGGTTAAAGGTTTTTTGGTGTTTTGATTGGTTTCTACTCGTTTTAGATCATATACTACTCGTTCTTGCTCAAAAAATTTCGTACAGCTTAAAAACTTTTAGGGTTTAGCGAGTTGGAAATGGGGCTTAGCGAGTATGGGGGTTTTGAGTAGATTTTAGCGAGTATTGGCTTTCTGTTAGCGAGTATGGGCAAAAAAAAAATTCTAGCGAGTATTGAGGTTTTTTAGCGAGTTTGGAAATCAGTTCTAGCGAGTTTGGATTCTGGTTCATAGCGAGTAGCATCCTTTCTTAGCGAGTTTTGAATGTTTCTGGCGAGTATGCCTTCTAACCTTATCATTAGCGAGTAAGGTTCTTGATTCTCAGCGAGTTTCNATATATATATATATATATATCTAGTATCTATATATATGTATCTAGTATCTATATATAAGTAAAGCTTACCTAAAACCACCCTTACTAACAAATATTATCCGTGGAGTTGAAAGCTCACTGGAGACGTTGATAGTAAGAATGCGGATAATACTTAGCTACTAGGACATGATAGGTTACTCTATCACTCGGCAAGTAGGCCAGAAATCATGCTTAATGTCCGCCCTTTGGTCTGGTTATAAGAAGATCTTAAAAACTTCTTATATTGAAAATGGTTGAATATATCATCCGATGTATTCAAGGCATTATACATTTGGGAAGTGTGCGATCCCAAGGAGATTAGTGTAAAAATCATGATTTGACACTAACTCTGATGGTGCGGGAGATTATGTGGATTGATAATGTACAAGTTACGTGGTATATGTTAAAACACACACCTTTATTTGACCTAAAACCCGACCAAAACGACCAAGAACTAATCATAAATGTCAAATATCTTGTGTTTTTGCGTTTGTGATTGTGCAGGTACGGATATTTCAAATATAGACATAAAATCAAAGAAAACCGACAAAAACGAGCACGAGAATGGAAAAGAGTCAAAAGCCGAAGCCGGGGAAGGAATAAAGCTCAAAATGACAAAATCAACCTTGGAGAATTAAGATATGGCAAAAGAGGTCCTTGGAAGAAGTTTGGTGAATTTGGCAACTTTGGTCCCTCATCTTTCAGAAATTGTCAAAATATGGCCCCTTGAAGAATATTTGAAGTAAATGACAATTCAAGCCCTCCAAATATCAAAGTTTGACAAAAGTGGCCCTTGGATATATTTTTCAGATTTGGCAGAAAAGGTCCCTGAAATTTCAGCTCTTACAATTTTGGTCCTTGACATTTTACTTAGCCTAAATCCTAAACCTATACTTAACTAAACAAAATAAAAAAACATAACCCAATATCCCCTTAGCCCAAAAACACTACTGGCCCAAAACCATTTTTATTTATAAAACCCGGGGTCAAACCACCCAACCCGGTCAACCCATGCAATTAATTACCCATTCAAAATAACCCGCCACCCAAAATTACCCCAACCCAGAAAATAACACTGTGCTCATGAACCCTAATTTACCCCGACCCCCAATTGACCCAAATTTACAGCAATTAAGGGTATATTAGTACATGTACTTGCTTCTAGAACCACTCCTTACATGTGCAGAGTATGCCACGTTGGCTATTCGCGTGAGAATGAGTGCCAATGATTGGGTACTCATTCAATCCAATGGCTGTTATTGATGGATTGGGGACCAAGGAGAGATCAAGGGCTATAATGGACTTAAAGAAACACAAAATTCACCTGGATTGATGAGCTGGCAGCCTAGAAGGATCCAAGAGCTCACCTCAGATTCCTATAAATACCACCCCCTCCCCTTAGTCATGTGTTTAGGTTTTTATGTAATGTTACTCTGTTGAAATGTTCTCTCAAATGTAATCTCAGTTTTTAATGAATGAAATTTTAACTAATCTCTTTTATTAATTGTCTCCTTTTACTTTCTCAAATTCTCAAGTAGTTTAAAAATAGTTGTGTAATCATTTTCACTATTTTATAAGCTCATCAGAAGCTTGATTTCCATACTTATAAAGTTTGTTTAGATATATCTAAATCTTAAACAAAAAAAATAATAAAAAAATAAAAGAAAAATACAAAAAAATGTTTTCATTATCAAAACCAAGCTTCAACAAGCTTGTTTTCTATTAGTTCAAGTTCATTTTATCTTATTATAGCTTTAGTGAGCTTTTGTAGGCTTAAATTCAGATCAAATCTCTCAAACATCAAAATAGTCAACAAAAGTCAATTGTATGGTGATGGTGATGAATTTGGGTTAATTTGATAGACCAAGTGGAGTTTGGGAAGCCATTGGCCTATCTAAAGATAGGCAAGCATAGTGAATCCCCTCAATTTGAGCTGAGGGGAATAAGCTTGTAAGTTTCTCCTTTAAATTTCTCTCAAAAATTGCATAATCTTAGTTAGTAGTGTAGATCTGAGTTAATTGATTGTTTACTGTTTGATTTGTTTTATTTAGTCATTTTGTAGCTTATGTTAGTAGATTGCATCATTATATAGTTGTTTTCATCATAGTTAGTGTAAACAGCCTCAATTTGTCATAGGTTGTGTGGAAAACTAGAAGGGGGGTTGAATAGTTTACCGTTTAAAAACTTTAAACTTGTTGTATCAAATGTCCATTTTTAGCTTGTTCTAATATGAAAGATGTTACTTGTAGTTTATGACTAACATAACATAAAACATGTTATCACACAAGTACAATCAACAAGTCACAACACAAACAATCACATAATGCAAACATCAAAGTAAAGCAATAAGTAAAAGGAAAGTGCAAACCGAACACGAGGATTTATAGTGGTTCGGTCACGGATCTCCTCTCCGCCCTACTCCACTCCTCGAGTACCCAACTCGAGAGTTACTTCACTAGATCAACAACCTCCCTTCTCGGCGGAGAAAACCTTACAATCGTCGCTTACACTTTATCCGGTACAAAGCTAGATACCGAGTTCTTTTACAAGGTACAACCACTCCTATCGTCGCTTATACAATATTTCCGACACTAAGCTAGATGTCGAGTTCTTTACCAAGGGTACAACCACTCCCGCTATGTTTTGTGGCCCAACATAAAAACCTTGTGTTTTATGGCACAAACACATAAACCATCTAATCTATATTGTGATGATACAATGATGATCCATGACATAAAAGTCTAATGGATATGAATGACTAATCTACATGAACTTCTTGAATAAGAAGTCTTCAATCATTGAGGATGTCAAGTGCCCTTGAATCTTCATATGTTGGAATGCTTTAATGAATGATGACTTCAAGATCTTGTAACCTTCTTGGTTGATCATGAAGTATGATATGCTTACAACAATGATGAATGTTAGCAACATTATGATCATTATGTAAAGGGTGAATCATGTGTGTATCTACATGGTTAGCTACTGATTTAGATATATGTTTTATGATAGAGAGGATGTATGTTCAAAAACATCAACCAAATGAGAAAACCATGGGCTGCTATTTATAGCCAAAGGCTTCAGCAGACCCACGGATCCGGCGGAACCCTTTTGAGGGTTCCGCCCCTTATGCCCGAAGGTTCCGCCAGAACCAGACATACTAATATTCACAATAACTTTCAATATCTACCAATGTCACATCAAGTTTACTTCTAGTCAAACACACAATAGATAAATCCAAAATGTGTAAGAGGTCTTATGGAAAGTCAAACACTCAACCTTTCCATAAATGCACATGATGTGATGTATATATATTTCTTTTTTAAGTTTAAGATATATATGAAAGTAAACTTGTATATATTGCCTAAGTAATGTTGTTATAGTAAGTTAATGAGTTACTAAAAATGTTTGATTCCTAATGTCATCACATTTTTATCATTTGTAAAACTTACTAATATTACTTTAACACCTAAAGTGGCACTTATTCTATTTGACACCTAAAGTGCACTTTGACACCTAAAATACTTAAAGACCCTAAAAGTATTTTAGTCATTCTAAATGGTTGGTCAAGGGGTTTGATCATAATGCTACATAACAAACATGTACGAACCTATGTAGTAGCATACGATGACTCGAGACGTTGAGAGGTGTTGAATGTTTGTTGAGACAAAGTATGATTACAAGTAACTTGTATATTTTACGTTATGTATCAAGTTATACGTTGGCATCAATCAAAACAAACGAGACTGTATAGATTAAATATCGTAATATTTGCACTAACAATCTCCCCCTTTTTGATGATGACAAAATATGTAAACGTGATAGAACGTAAAATGTAAAAAGTTACTTGTGTCCGTATTACTTACTTGTATCCGCAACACACCTTCTACATTTCCTTCTCCGTTTACACTCTTCTCCCCCTTTTGTCGAAACAAAAAGGGGTGTGTCCTTGGAGTTAACTTAATTTCTCCTCGAAACGGTGAGCTTGCATCATCCCTAGTGAAGTTAATTCTTCAACTCCAATTGCTTAAGGTTGTTGCGTCCCTTAGGTTGATAGAGGATCCATGGATCAAATTAAGTTCCTCAACCTACATCAAGGTTAGTGTCGTGCAACATAAAAATTATACGAAAAATGCGTGATGAATGAAATGCGTGTTGGACTATGTTGACTTATCTCCTTCTTTTTGTCGAAACACAAAAGTGTGTCGAAGAATGAGAATAATGATGAATGCGTGCATGCTTCCCCTAGATTGTAGCTCCCCCTTGATCAATACTCCCTGTTGCTAGGGTCCCAACGTATATGACACAAGAAATAAGAAAGCTACAAAAACAAAGGTTAGTGCATGATTAACTCCCCCTTGATCAATACTCCCCGTTGCTAGGGTACCAACGTATATGATGCAAGGATAAGAAAGCTACAAAAGAAACAAAGGTTAGTGTATGATCGACTCCCCCTTGATCAATACTCCCCGTTGCTAGGGTACCAACGTATATGATGCAAGGATGAAGAATCCTACAAAATAAAGGTTAGTGTCAGACAATAATTTTCCTATGCTTGACGGAAGCTCCCCCTTGTTTTCGAGCGTCAATATGAACCTACAAAACAAAAGTTAGTATAGTAGAAGTTTTGTCTTTAGACAAGCATGTCCTCTACAACAACGTGTATAGAAGATGCAATATGAGTGCTTGATGGATATTCCTCCTACGTCAAGAAGCACCTATAATGAAAGAAGGAAAATATTCGATGCAAACATCATCCTTAGATGATTATGCTATATACGATCGAGCGTATATAATGGTGAACCTACAATGAAAGAGTTAGTGCAATATATTTCATCTCAAAGAAAAGTAAGATGTGAATATATAAATGATATAAGCGACTCAAATTAGAGAACCATGAAACCAAAAATCTCATGAGGTGTATTCTTATAAAAAGAAATACAATCATAAGAAAAACGTGAATATAATATGATAGGAACCTACTAAGCAAAGCCTAGAAGGAAGACATAAGGTTGAAATGCTTAAAGAGGATGGTGCTAATGTTGGTGATGGTAAGTGGTGCTAATGTAGGTGTTTGTTTACTAGTGAAAGAAATGATGATGGTTATAATGAATGCAATGAATTTGGTGTTGGTTTACGAGAAGGATTTATGCGGTGATACATCGATGGATGACTCAAGGTTGATAAAAGTAGGTTTTTGCTAATCAATGGTGGTGATGTTTAGTGAACGTGATGATTGAAGGTGGTGGTGATACATAGACAACTATTTAAAGAATTAGAAGCTCGTGTGTATAGCAAATGTTCTAACGAAGGATAAAGATAGAACATATCGACTCATGCAATCCTAAAATTCACAACTCGAGGGATAAACAACAAATATGACTTTATCATCTACCAAAGATGATGTATCTTGCCATAATACATGCTTGAATGGAATTGAAAGGAAGTGAGGACAATAAGCACCGAGGAACAAGAATTCCATATGAAAAGAGTAAAAAAAATGCTAAATACCTATATGAGGATGAGAATGACATCATATGATGCGAGATTGTTGGTTAGACCAACGTGTTGAGAAAGTGTTGGGAATGATGGCTTTGACTAATATATCGTTTGCGCTGACAATGACATGCATGATATGTGTCGCGGAAGAAGAGGATGAGATCCTATGATGGTGTTCTTGACAATGAAGTTTTGAAGTCCTAGTTTTGAGAGAAGAATCCTAGACTCCATTTGGTTTAGTTTTTAGTTGTGGAAGTGAAGAACTTTGTCAAACACATGATGTGTTTTTCACTTGATGAGATATTGAGGATGAAAGAGGCTTGAACTATTAAAAAGAGAAAAAGTCAAAGGCTTGAAGCACTTGTGGTTTTGTGAACCGACTTTAACTAAATGGAGTGTACCTATGTGTTGGTATTTTAGGGTGTAAGATACATGAGTAGATGTTCTTTAAATACAATTTGACAAAATACAAATATGTGAATGAATTTCTCTCCTCCTCAATAGGTGGACATCCAACATATTGTCTAATGCATTGTATAAAGAATGATGATGAAGTGTTTAGGAGGTTGTAGGTTAATGAAAACGATAAGCTTGGTAACGTTTTTGCGGATGTTGGTTAGCATACAAAGAATTTTATCCTTAAAGTCATGTAGCTCTTCTCTATCAATGCGAGATGATCGTATGACGAGGCATGTGGTTTTCTCAAAGGAGGTGGAAAGGATTAGAGTATTGTTATCGAGGTGATTTTGGAAAGCGGAAGCACTAATGCGAATTAGAAAGAGGTTGATTGAAAGATATCCAAACACAAATTTCAAATCTCTAAGACTCAATTTTATTAGCTATAAAACTATATTCAAGTGTAAGGGTTCCATAAAACATATTACTAATCCACGTAGCAATAAAGGGATTATAGTTATGCGAGATGAGCATATAAAAGCTAGAACGAAGTGAGATGGCAAGTGATTAGTTCTCAATCCACTAAAACACATTTGTTAGTGACAAAAGATGTCAATAAGATAAAAATCTAAAGACATTATCTAATACATACAACGCATTCGACTACTAGACATAAAGTTACCACATAGCAACAAATAATCATACTAAGCAATAGCATGTCATTATTTAAAACACTTCATTGTGAAATTGTTTTGTTGTTAAGCTTAGACACTTAAGCATATAACAATCTATGTGATAAATTTGTATGATAAAACGACTTCTAAATGTTTATCATACCAAGAGTACTTCGACAAATTATAACATGTGATTGTATAAAGAATCAAATTATAAGTGCACACGAAGTGAACAAATAGTGTGACAAAGTCATGAAAGAAACAATACGAAAAATTTATGCAACCCATGTTTATATGATAACATTTTGGAGCAAGTATTATATAGACCATCCTAACCATGGATCTAATAAATGACAACAAAAGACACAAGCTTTCAAATATATAAATATCATATAAAAGCATCATGTACCAAAATGACATATCATGAGTTAACAAGTAACATGTTAATCATGCAAAACATCATATAAATAAAGAATGAAAATATCATACAAATCATGTTGATATATAGTAACACGGAACATATAAGCATGCAGACATCATAAAGATATAACTAAGGTTTACACATGAATCAATCAAATAGTTATCATGGTTATGTTAAGATGTCCAATCATATCAAACAAATAACATGTAATCAACACATGTATGTGTAATGCAAAAGATTTTAATCTTTGTGTTTGGAATCTATGGTTGAATGATCTAAAGGGAGACATCTTTTATGTTGAGTTTAAGTATGTGTTATGAGAGTGATTTGATCGTCTAAGACCAAGAGATGTGTTTGTGTGTGATAATGGAATATGTTAAGAACGTTCTTAAGAAAGCTCTTTGGAATAGGAATCTAAGTGAAATTACAAACTTCAATAGATCTTGTGTATGCTCTAGAGATGTGTAGGATTAACCGTGGATGTGCACAAGGTTTAAACTAGATGATGAGCAAGAGGAATTCACTTGAGTTTCTTATGTATACTCCTTAAGAGTCATTGTTGCTCAGGGTGTATGAGGTTGGCTTTGAGATTGCATTTTAACATATGTTGTTAAAATGTTGATTTGAAGTTTAATGAAACATGTGCAGAAGTTAAAAGTATTACTAATACTTTGATAACTTGTGAAAGCGGAACTACTTAAACCTAGTGTAGTTGAATGTGCGCTTCATGCTCATTTGATGGTGAAGGTTCTAATCCTATAGGTGGTGAAGTATGGTTGAGTTTGTTAAACGAGTGTTTAGACAAAGGGCTTTTTGAGCAATGCACTCAATGGATTCAAATGAAGATAAGGATGGTGGATTGGTTTATCTAGGTGGTAGCTTATCTAGTGTGTCTAAAGAAGGATGTGGTGATATAGAGGTTTGTTGTGCTAAGAAATTACTTAAGTTTCATAGATGTAGAAAGTGAAGAGGGATGAATCCTAATTTGTTGTGATCCATTGGTTGATAAAACTAAGCGGGTGAGGTGCTTGAAGTTTTGCTTATGTTTGTGAAGCTTATGGGCTGAGATATATCACAAGGTGAATGTAATGAGATGATGGTGAAAGAACAAGTGAACTTAAGTGTTAAATGTTTAAGGATGAAAACCTATTGACATTTGTTTTTGTTCCTATTGATTGGGAGATGTAACACCCCCAATTTCGTGATACGCAGCGGAATTCAAACTGGGTGTTACTTCATGGCACAACAGTTATAACGATAGAAAACGAACTCTAATTGAGTCGTTTTAAAGGATTTATCATTCGAATTATATAAATATCAGAGATTACAAAATGAGGTCCCAGATGGTTCCATGTTTACAATTTACATTAAATGAGTTTTCGAACGATAATAAAATTTATAGCCCTCTTGAATAACCGTGCTTCTCCGTGCCAGCCTCTAACATCATGGACCTGAAATACATGCTTAAACTGTCAACACAAAGGTTGAGTGAAATTCATAGAGTTTATTAAATGGTTGAACACAATATGTTGGTAGTGTGAGTTAATTAGACTCATACTCATGGTTGGAAAACAAAACAGTTATTATTACACTAAGCTCATGCAACCAATATGTTAACGGGTACCAATATCAATCGGTGGAGTTACCCCGATAGGTACTTTGCCGTCATACCTAAGTCTCAAATATTAGTGCATTTGTTTGAACGTACTTGGTCAATACAAATGGGATTCGTCAATTCCAATAGGCCTATTCACAATATTCGCGCTGACTACTAATAGTGATTAAATGGTTCATGATAAGGGGTCTTGGATTGGCAAGGATGGTACTTAGTGACAATAAAACAATCGGATAGTACATGATTTCAAAGCATTGTGTTCGGTAAAAATATCATGTATTCCCCCCAAGGGTTTGTAAAACAATTAAGTAATGGAAAGTGGGGCTATGAACTCACCGTGAGTTGGATGATGTATAATGAGAATGATGGATATGCCATGAGAACGTCTACGAGCAACCTAGAATAATTGTTGCAACTTAGGTTTGGAATAATGTCTAAGGAAACATAAACGTGCCTATATATGTCCCTATATTATTCATGATGTAGTAATTTGATAGGTTGTGTATGTCGTTATAAGAACGGTTTATGAAACATGTTTAGTTTATATCTTGTACTACCGTTCGGGCCGTCATAATTCAGAGGTCATGTAGTAAACGTTCGAGGAGCTAGGACACTTTAAATCATAAATCCAGCAACTCTTCGATCCGTTTACCCAAATGAAACCCCTCATATGAAGTTCCCTAGTGTTGTAGTATTTGATAGAAAATATATCTTTGAAAGTTACATGTCCGAATAGTTGAATAAACTTTAGGAAAGATTATTTTGAATGAAGATTGTTATCTTTATAAGTTTCTTAAGTCTAGTACGGATGTGATATTACTTGTGAAATCTCATGGTCTATCGATGGAGTAGATCCAAATTGTTTTGTTTTGTTAAGACTAAAACTTTAGTCAATGATTTCGGTTTATAAAGCTTTAAGGTCTTAGTCGNTGAATAAACTTTAGGAAAGATTATTTTGAATGAAGATTGTTATCTTTATAAGTTTCTTAAGTCTAGTACGGATGTGATATTACTTGTGAAATCTCATGGTCTATCGATGGAGTAGATCCAAATTGTTTTGTTTTGTTAAGACTAAAACTTTAGTCAATGATTTCGGTTTATAAAGCTTTAAGGTCTTAGTCGTGGCCTTGCCGTGGCTTTGGTCATGGCTACCATGGTCTTGAGACTCATACTTGGCCTTAGCCATGGCTGTGGTCTCGGCTTTAAGGTCATTAGACCTCTTGGTTTTACTTAGCCATAAACAATACATGGTCCTTTTGGTATTAAAAGGGACTGTTAAGAATTTGAAGAAAATATCACTCGTTATGCGTTTTCAGGGTTCGAGCTTCTTTAGGCCTAAATGAAAACGTCGTTCCGGACAACTTTCGTGTTTTAACTTTTTGATGAAACGGACCAGAAGGGCCTCAAAAAAATACGGATTTCAAACAGAATGCTATTAGGCAGTTTCGGGTTTTTAGGTTTGCTAACTTCTTTTGGCCATATCTTTTGACTCATGTACTCGTTTTTGATGATTCAAATTGCTATGTTTTCCTTTTTAAGTCCTCTATAACAGTAGGTAAGTGTATCATATCATGATTACACTATTTTGGTCGTGGTTCACAATATAAGCCACTAGTTTTCATGTTTACTTGCATAAAGTTAACATATAATTCTCTTAACTTGTTTTAAGGTTTATTGTACATCATGAACAAAACATAAAGAACATATATAGCATAAAGGATGTATGAAAAGCATGTAAATGATGTTGAGCAAGAGGGTGTGTTAGGGTTTCTTACAACTTTTGGCTTTCTAAAGAAAGGAAATTAAGAACAAGGATTAGGGCTTTGATTGAACAAGAATTAGGATTTCTTGCTTCTAACTTCCTTGATTACTTGGAAAAGCACTTGAAGACTTCTACTAGAACTCTTCTTGTGTGGATGAAAGATCACCAAAAGGAAAGAAGAACTTGGACTTTGGATCAACAAAACTTAACAAGAGTTTTTGAATTGATATTGCACTTGCATTCTTTGATAACACTTGAAGTAAACTAGCAAGATGAAAGGTGTTTATGTGTGGTATATGGGGCTGCAATGGAGAGGAGGAGAGGGCTTTTTATAGGGTCTTGAGGAGGTTAGGAAGGTGCCTAGGAAGGTTCATTGAGGAGGTGCAAGTATTAGGATATTTAGGAAGCTTACTTAGGAAGTTTGGACACATACATGTATTCCAAAAGTCCAAGACTTATCTCAAGCCACCAAGGCATGGTGAATCACCCCCTTAGGTCAGCCATAATGATGGGGGAGTTACTAGATTCATAAACTTGGTATTATCTAGTTTACGGAGTGAGTTTTGGTCCCGTTAATCGCTAACGGTAAGCTGTTAAGTCACGAAACGTAAAACCGGGTATCGTAAAAATACGAAACTTGAAAGAATGATTAAACTTGTCAATATACTCCATAATAAAATATAAAGTGAGTGGTAAGTTCCATCGGGTTGCTTAAACCCTGGTAAAGCTGGAAACGCGGGTATAGACGCGCAATTCGCGTAAAACGCTGAACTGGAAAACGTAAAATTCCAAAATTCTTGAGAATGTCACGGAAGGTGAAAAAATTATATTTCTCTTGATTGTGATGTTGTGGGGACGTATCGGGATGCCTGAATGACGTTTAAACCTTAAAGTAATTCTCGGACACGGTTTCGTGATTTTTGCAAAAATGATCCGACGAGTGTCAAACTCTCGGATTATCATTAAAATAGTTTAACTTACAAGAAAGTGAAATAAAAATTTCAGGAATGAATAGTGAAAGTGAATAGTGAAAATGAATAGTAAATCCCGAGATGAATAGTGAAATTTGAAAAATGACCTGAAAATGCGAGTTGTTACAGTCTTACCACCTTAACGGGAATTCCGTCCCGGAATTCAGTGTGTGTTATCTAATGTTGAAGTGTTTAGGAAAGAGTGTGGTTATATGCGGCGAATTCTAATATTTTCGTTCCTAGTTTCTAGTCATAAAATTTGTTATGTACCATTCTAAGTTTTCGGTGGTGGCTTAAGTTGATAATCTGAAGGGTTGGCTAAAATTTATAAAGTCCAATATATCTTTAGTTTTGCTTTTCCCGTTTCTCAAAACGAATCATAACTTATGGTATCGAGGCTTTCAACATAACCTTAATTCCTAACATGGAGTTTTTGAGAGTTAATGTCTTACATCTTTGTAGCTTTTCTGATTAGAGTGTGCGGTATGCAGCCTGATATTTGTATGGTTTGTAACGTGGTGAATATTGTTGTTGTAGGGAAGTTTTAGCTAGTGGCAAGTGGTTATCCAAACCATTTCCAAAATTGATTATGTCTTAGGTAGTTTTGGGATGATTATAATGTCTATGTCAACTATTGTTTGAAAGAAACGTGATACTGTGAAGTTTTACATACTGACTTATAATGGGTTTCAGGTAATGATGTGATATATGAATGATCAGAAGCGTGTAGTGTATGTTTACCATTAATATTGGTAGAGATGTTAGCTTTGCTTTAAAATCTTAAGAGATTGTAAAGGTTTATGACGGAATGGTATCCTTAGTACCTAAACAGGCTAATACTCCTAAGGGATAAAGAGAAGAATTGATAACTATCCCAAGATAGTAGTTCGGATTATTTCATAAATGAAAACTTTCAAGAATGAAATTAGGTAGTACAAATAAGGTTTTAAGATTTCGCTGAGTGGAAAGACAATATCGTGTCTCTAGATCTTTTTATTGAATTCTAGTGGTTTATCGAGTTTAAGTAGGATATTAATCTGAACATAACCCTAGTACAACTATTCCCAGTATTTGGAAAAATTAAGTCGAACATAGTTAGTCAGACTATGTTCCACTGTCCCTAGGTTAAATATAGGTGACTAGACTATATTTAGCCGAGGTTCGATAAAATTTTCAAATACCTAAATTAGGTATACTTGTGATATGTCTGTTGCTTTTGAGAAATGTCCACTAAGCAAAGGCGATGTCAAACCATTCAGTTGTAAGTCCTGCCCATACAAGACTTGTAACCTATGTTTTCACATTCCATTGAATAGAAGATAATACAGGTAGAAACATGTGGAAAGGAAGTTTTAAGTAATTCTAAAACAGTCCATACTTGGCCAGGATCACGAACTTTTCACAATGAAGGTTTCAGAAGAGAATTTTGATGAACGTAGAGAAATTTGCTGAACTTCGGCTTTTGTAGATGATGGATTAGTTTGTCCTTTAGAAATCTCATATCTTGTATTTCCATTAGGGAAATCGATAGACTTTGACGGGTTTTATGTAAAACAATATCATGTAAGGGTTATAAGATAATTTCTAGAGACTATTAAAATGTATGAGAAATGGGAGAGACGATTGTGCAGTTCACAATGTCTGGAAAGTAGACTAGACCATTGTGTGACTCAAAACATTTGAGAAATGATTAAGACCATTGTATCACACAATGTCTGAGAAATGAATTAGACCACTGTTTCATTTACAGTGTATGGGGATGTAATTGAGACTACTTGGTATGTGTTAATTCACATACTTTTTCATGGCCAAAACCGACCCAAAATAGACTAATTGTGCTAACAAATGCCAAAGAATATATGTTTTTATGTTTGTGACTGTGCAGGTACGGATATTTCGCAAAATGGACAAAAAGTCACAACAAAACCCGAAAAACGAGCACGAGAGTGGAATGAGTTTAGAATGAGTCGGAAGTCAAAGCTGGAAATCTTATTGAGCTTAAAATGTCAAAAGAGATCCCTCAAGTTTGGAAGATTTACAAAATTGGCCTTTGAAGTGAAATTTGAAGAAATGTCGCAAATGGCTCCTGCATTTTCAAAGTTGACATATTTGGTTCCACAAGAGATATTTTTGAAGAAAAGGCAAATATGGTCCTTGAAGTATCATCAAATGTCACAAATGGCCCTTGGATTAATTTATGGAGATTGGCAGTATTGGTCCTTGAAGTTACAAGAATTACACAATTGGTCCTTTTAAACTTAAACTACAAATCTTTTATAAATAACAAATCCCATCCAAATCCTAGCCTACTAAAACCAAAGCCCACACAATACAAACCCAATCCCACCAAAGTTACCACAACCCGGCCCAACTCCACTCTGGTCAACTCTCACACACACGGGTCAAACCCAATAAAAAATTATTAACCCTTCCCGCCCCCCAAAATTCACCCCCAATTACCTTTCCCCAGTAACGATGAACCCTAATTACCCCGTCCCGTCATTTACCATCATTAAGGGTACAATAGTCAAATTAAACGGTTTCTAGAAGCAATCAGGGGTGTCAGAAACTTGTCAGGCCAAAGAAACACACGTGAGGGTGATGTGGCAGTCTCCTATTGGCTTGGACGCGTCACTAGAGCTCAATCCAAGGGTTATGATTGGTGGATTTTGATCCAAGGGCGTGGATTAGACCTCAAAGAAGCACACAACTCAGTTAGGATCGCCAGCGTGGACTTCTAGACCTTTCTTCAAAAAGAATCCAAAGCTGATCACTCTTTCTCCTCCTCATCTATAAATAGGGCATTGTTTAGCTAGTTTGGGAGTAGTTTTTAGAGTACTGTTATGCTGCTCAAATGATTTCAAGTTGTAATATTTTTTAATGAATAAAATTTTAGTTAACTTTTCTCTTTAAATTCTGCTTAATCATTAGGCTTAATTCCTTTTAGTTACTTGTTGTTATAATTTCACAAGCTCTACAGAAGCTTATGAGTTACTAATAAAAGCTTGTTTCATCAGTTTGTTTACATTTTCTTATTAATCTCTCAAAAATACCAAAAAAATATAAGAAAAACCATAAAAAAATATAAAAATATCTTTTACATTTCAAATCTCAGCTTCTTATTAAGCTTTTTACATAAGTTTCACAAGCTCATAAAGCTTCCTAGGTTGTGTGAGTTTATATTGTTCATTTTGTTCAAAATTCACAAAAAGTCAATCAATAGTCAACTGATGCATGATGTATGGTGATAGCTTGTTTGGAGTGATAGTCCAAGGAGAAATGGAAGCTTTGGCCTATCAAAAAGATAGGCTAGCATAGTGAACTCCCTCAATTTGTGTTGAGGGAGAGTAGATTTGTAAGTTTGATCTCAATTTACTATTCCACTCAAAGTTATAGTATAGATCTGTTCTATTTGTGGAATTATTGTTCTATTAGAGTGATTTGTGAATTTTTTGAGCTATTGTGAGTAGTGTAGGTTTTGTGCAGTCAACTTGTTCAATTTACATTGTATGATCATTTGAATCTGTCATATTTAGCTTATCTGTGGATTCTGTGGTATTGGATGTTTAATCTCTGTGAATTGGTGATTCTTCTGGTGAATTTGATCATTGTGAGAACTTATATGATGGAAATATGGATTAAAACTCACAAATGCTTCAGTTTAGTTCTTAACTGCTAGAAATGGTTGATCTGCTAATCTGAGTTTTTGCCATTAATTGTTGTTGTTTACTGTTCATTTGATCTCTATTATTGACTTGTGACTCAGTTGAATCATTTGTGTGAATATTATTGGCCTTAATCTAGGTGTTGTAGTGATATCAGTTGGAATAAGGAGTGTTTGGATCTGCCTTAACTTTGATGTTCTAGTTGTTAGTTTGGTTTATAATCTGCACACTTAGTCTCCATTAGGTTTTATAAGCTTAGTTATTGCATGAAATCAATAGGTAGATACAACAAAAGTCAATTATAGCTTTAATGATTCATTACTGCTAGTGTTATTGAGATTGTAAAGCTGTAATTTGATAATCTGTTGCTAATAGTGATAGTTTAAGTAAAACAAGTGTTTACACAGCTTAGTATAACATCTAGGATTAGTTGTGAGCATCTGTAATTCAATTTGGTCAAAGTTCAAGTAAAATTTAAAAGTCAACATACACTGACTGAACTGCAGTCCTATATGGATTTGGTTGCTGAATTTGCATCAAATTGAAGTTCAATTGGTACTTTTGTGATAGGGCTTTTTAGGTTTCTAGTTAGTTTGCTTGGTTAACTTCATTTTTCCCCCATTTGTTTAGTAATTTCAGCTTATTTGTCTGCTTGATTTGGCTTGATAAGTAGGTACTTTGCACTGTTGTTTCTGAAATTTCATTTAGGCCTGCAGTTGAGACTTTAGGTATATTTCTGAGTGTGAATGTTGTTTCTGAGCCCCATTGAGTGAATTTGAGTAGATTTCATTGATTTCATACCTCTGGCTTATTCTGTTCCATTTCTGCTTATTCATAGTGCTTAATGCAATTTGCTAACTGTCCATTTAAGTGATTCTGTTGGATCTATGGTTTATTTTAAGTTTTTTTGAACCTATCTTAATTCTATAGACCTTCTGTGTTAGCCTCATACACATTGTGTCTCAAGTGCTTATAAATAAGCACTTGAATAAGCTGTTCATTAGCCCAATAAGCACTTCTTGCTTATTTTTCAAAAAGTTTTTTCTACAGAAGATTTAGAATAATATTTTAGATTTTCTATAAAAATTTCAGAATTAATTGACTTGTTTTACTATTTCTTTTCATTTTTTAAATAGATTTTAGAATAATAAATCATTTTTAATTACAAAAATAAATAACAAAAAGACAAAAAAATATTTTCTTATTCTATTTTTAAATTTCATTTTCAGTTTATTAAGATTTTTAGAAAATAAATTTGTAGAATAAAATTTTCATTTTATAATTAGTTCGAATTTCTTTTATTAAATAAAAAATACAAAAAATAGTTTTTAATTCATATTAAATAAATAAAAAGCCAAAATAATATTTTTCTTTTTCTCAAAATTCTTTTTAGTAGTTTAAGATTTTTAGAAAATTGTTTCACATTTTACAATAAAAGTTACATTTTATTTTGTACGTTACGTTTTAAATACGCGTTTGAATTCCCGTTTTTTAGTTTCTAGATACTTGTGCATATATAGCTTGTACTTTTTGTATTATTAATCATTTATTATCACTATTTGAATTTACATTTGACTACTTTCACTTTTTCACTTTTCACAAACACGGTTTCTCAAATCACGATTAATGAGATTCCATTTAACCTTCGTACGGATACGACCCGGGTATTTTCTTATTTGTTGAGAAATTACTTGGATATATACTATACTATATAAAACGAACACATCAAGTTTTTGGCGCCGCTGCCGGGGAAGGTTGAAGTGAATTTTGGTTTTCTTTTTTTGAAAAATCGTTGTTTTGAAAAACCTTCCTTGTATATATTTTCTTATATAAAAAGTAAAAAAAAAATCAAAAATATTAAAAACTTTTCCTAAAGTTTTTGCAAAATACCAAAAATATAATAAACATCCTCGCTCTTCCGTTGAAGGAGGGGTGTTGTAAACCAAATAACTTTGAACGCAAAAAGAGATTGTAAAATTACTCGGTTTCGGATTAGTTTAATTCTACAACCAACTTCCTCGTTGTGAGTAGATTTGAAGGAAACGATTTCGGGTGACGAATTGATCACAAAAAAAATAACAAAACAAAAGAAAAATACAAAAATATTGTGATTTTAAAGTTTTCTTTTATATAAAAAACAAAAATATTTTCTTTTCTAATTTTGTTTTTCTTTTTAATTTTTGATTTCTTTTTGGTGTATGAACACTCGTTCTTCATCAAACGATCTTCTTTCACCTCTTTCGGATCCCGAACGGATTATTCGACATAATCATCGGGTTGATTTTTCAAGTTTGAATAATTTTGACGATATAAACACGAATCGTGTTCATTTCTCAACCGTTGAGGAAATGAATAATAACGGTCAACACCCGCCGGTGGGTGGTGCACAACAAAATGAGGAACCTCCGATGGGACCTCAACCTCCTCCCGATCTCCGTACGATGGAGGAGTTGTGTCAACCGACTATGTTCGGACGTGGTGGCCCGATTGCCCCCGTCAATATCGAAGCCGCGGATTTTGGACTTAAACATCACATGATTCAACAAGTCCAAAATTTTTGCCAATTTCACGGTTTACCGGGTGATGATGCTAACAAACATCTTGATAAATTCCTAACCATCACTCAAAGTATGAAACAAAACGGTGTCTCCGATGATGCCCTTCGCCTTTATCTCTTCCCATATTCATTGACGCATCACGCCACCGCTTGGTTTGATCGACTTCCGAAGAATTCTATTCATACGTTCAATGAAATGGTTTCGAAATTCTTGGCAAAATATTTTCCACCATCGATGGTGACGAAGTTAAGAAACGACATAAGCAATTTCCGACAACTTCCCGACGAATCTTTATTCGAAGCTTTGGAACGTTATAAGCTTTCGATTGACTGGTGTCCGAATCACAACATGTTGCTCGTCACAATTATTGATACGTTTTATAATGGTTTAACTTTACGACATCGTGATACGATCAATGCTGCTGCGGGTGGTACTTTTATGAAAAGACGCACCGAAGAGTGCTACGATCTCATCGAGAACATGACCGCCCATCACAATTATTGGGATTCTTCAGCCGAGAGGGGCGAGTCGACGAGATCTACCACGTCTTCCAATGCAGAAATTGCGGCTCTTAACAAAAAGTTCGATGATGTTGTCCGTCTTTTGCAAACGAATCCAAATCTAAACAACAATCGTCAAGTCAATGCGATTAGTCAAAGTTGTGAAACGTGTGGTGGTCCACATCCGTATTATGAGTGCCCAGCCTCCGGTGGTTTTGCTCATGAGAACGTTTATGCTACAAATATGGGAGGTAACGGTTACTAACCACAAGGAGATCAGAATCTTCTTAGCTATCGTTCCACCAATTATCTTGGACCACCCGGTTTTAATAATCAAAATCAAGTTAACAATGTGCAAAACCGTAACAATCAATTCAATCAAAATCAAAATTGTGTTAACAATGGTTTTTAAAATCCGGGAAATTTCAATCAAGGACAAAATCGTGGAAATTTTCAACATCAAGGAAATTATCAAGGCCCGAATCAAGGGAATTTTCAAAATGCAAATCATGGAAATTATAATCATGGAAATCAAAATCATAGGAATTTTCATAATCAAAATCCAGGTTTTCATCAAAATAACCGAGGACAAAATTTAAATAATCAAAACAAGCTTTGAATCAAAACCAAACGTCCTCGGATGAGTTTTTCAAGCAATTCATTAAAAATCAAGAGGAAATGAATAAGTTGATGATTAGTCAAATGGCCGATATCAAGAAGTCTTTAAATGATCGACCCTCGGGTTCGGGTACTAAATCTCTTCCAAGCAACACGATCGCTAACCCGAGGGCCGATGCTAAAGCGATCACGACACGAAGTGGTGTTTCATATGATGGACCTACGGCTCCGACTACCTCTTCTTCTCTCCCTCCCAAGGTAGTCGACCGTGAACCGGAGGTGACAACGGATACGGAACTTCCTATTAATAATGGAAGTACCGAAAACATCCAACCTCCGGTTGTCCAAATGTCTAAAGAAAAAGAAAATGTGTCTAAAGGAAAGGAAAAAGTCACTTTTGAACAAGATGAACCAATTAAAACTAAACTTCCTTATCCTTCGCGTTTAAATGATCAAAAGCACCGTGAGACAATGAACTACCAAAAGGAAAATTTTTATAAAATCTTTCAAGATCTTCGATTTGATTTGAGTCTCGCGGATGCCGTTGTTTTGATGCCAAAATTTTCTTCGATGATCAAAAATTTGTTAAATAACAAAGAACAATTGTTTGAAATGACGAAAACGCCTTTGAATGAAAATTGTTCCGCGGTTCTCCGTAAAAAGCTTCCCGAAAAGCTTGGAGATCCCGGCAAGTTCTTAATTCCGTGTAATTTTCCGGGGATGGTTCAATGCTTCGCCCTCGCCGATTTGGGTGCTAGCATTAACCTTATGCCTAAGTCAATGTGGAAGAAATTATCTCTTCCCGATCCTACTCCCACGTGCATGACCCTCGAGCTCGCCGATCGATCTACGTCTCATCCCATTGGAATCGCCGAGGATGTCATTGTTAATGTTGGAAAATTTCATTTCCCTGCCGATTTTGTGATTGTCGATTTTGATCCCGATCCAAGGGTTCCTCTCATTCTTGGTAGAGGTTTCCTAAGGACGGGTCGTGCTTTGATTGATGTTTATGATGAGGAGATCACTTTGCGAAATGGTAATGAAGCCGTCACGTTTAACTTGGACCAAACGTCGAGATACTCCTCTACCGATGATTGCATGTCCGTTAACCGAATCGATATTATTGATGAAGTTTCGGAGGAGTATTCTCAAGAGCTTCTCGGTTTTTCTCATGACGTTTCAAGTGGCAATCCCACTTTTGATTCTTCTTCTACTAATAATTCTTCCTCTTCTTTTCCCGATGATAATTCTCCTTCTTATCAACCTATTGTTGCCGATTCTTCCCCTTCCCTCACTCCGTTTGAGGGAAGTGATTTCTTGTTGGAAGATGTCAATGCTTTTCTTGCTATCGACACACCGGATGTTGATGATTCTTATTACGATCCGGAGGGAGATATTCTTTTGCTTGAACAACTTTTGAATGAAGATCCTTTTTCTCCTCTTCCTCCGAAGAACATTTGTGTTGAAGAAGTTAAAGAAATCAAAGAAGCCGAACCGACAAATGAAAAACCTCCCGAGCCCGAGCTTAAAGAGTTACCTCCTCATCTTGAGTACGCTTTCTTAGAAGGAACCGACAAATTTCCCGTTATCATTTCTAAATTCCTTCAAGATGAGGAGAAGATCCGTCTTTTAGATGTGCTTAAGAAGCATAAGAGTGCCATCGCTTGGAAAATTTCCGACATCAAGGGCATAGACCCTCGTTTTTGTACTCACAAGATTTTACTTGAAGATAATTACAAACCTTCCGTCCAACAACAACGACGGGTTAACCCAAAAATATATTGTTGGGTTTTGAAGTAACTCTACTTCTAGATGCTACACTGCTGCTAGCTAGTCAAGTCTTCTGCTAAGTGCAAAATCTCTACTGCTAGACAAGACTACTGCTGAGACTCTGCTGCCTATGTGATAAGTTTGTGTACGAATATTTGTATTTATAGTATAGATATTATGTAATATTCTATAATGTTAGAAGATCATAGTCGTGGGTAGGAAGTTGTATGTAAGCCTGTAGGGTTCCTTGGTGTATAAAAGGAGATCCTAGGGTTAGACTAGAGTACGAATTATTCTAGCATTGTATTCACTTCAAGGTTGCAAAACCCTAGCACTATTCAGAGTGCTCGTATTCAATATATTGAAGTGTTTAGTTGGTGATATTATTGTGTTTGTGTTCCTCTTAAGTTAATCAATAAATTCCGCATATTGATTAAGTTTGTAACAAGTCAGCTTCTATACATTGTTGTCTTGGTTTATCTAAGATAATAATACTAGATCAATTGCTCAACTGGGATCAACAAGTGGTATCAGAGCTTGTGATCTAGAAGCTGTGATCAAGAAGAACTCAAACATTCTCTCAAGTTCTGTCTGTTAACACATCTGAAGCAATGGGTGATGAAACTCATATGGTTACTGCCTCCAAGGTTCCTATGCTGAAGCAAGGTGAGTATGAGATATGGAAGATGAGGATGAGGCAATACATCCGGATGATTGACTACAAGATGTGGGATGCTATTGTCAAAGGTACTAAAACTTCAGTGACTGTTGATGGCAAGGAAGTTGGAATCAAGGGAAAGGAAGCTGATGATCTCATGAAATTGGAGATAAAAGCTCATAGTATTCTCCTGATGGGATTACCCAATGAATTTCAGGTTGACTTTGAACCCATTGATACTGCTAAGGAGCTTATGGAAGCTATTGAAACAAGATTTGGTGGCAATGATGCCACTAAGAAGGCTAGGAAAAATGCTTTGAAGCATCAATTTGAGAACTTCATTGCTATCAGTGGAGAAAATCTTGATGGTACTTACAACAGACTCCAAAAGCTTGTAAGTCATTTAAAGCTTCTTGGATACATTGTCCCTCAAGAAGATACAAATCTCAAATTTATTAGAAGCCTGTCACCTGAATGGAGCATGCAAACTGTTGTGTGGAGAAACAAAGCTGATTTTGATACAATGAGCTTGGATGATCTATACAACAACTTGAAGGCTTATGAAACTGAGTTGAAGGGTGCATCAAATTCGTCTACTTCATCATCAGCAGCTCAAAATATTGCTTTTGTTTCTACCAAAGGCAATACTTCATTAGAGGGTCACTCTGCTGCTTATGGTGTCTCTACTGTTAGCACTAGTATCTCTGCTGCTAGTTCTAATAACTTGGACACTGCAAGTGATGCTGCTCTGTGTGCATTCTTGGCTGATCTCACCACAGCTACTGAAGTTCTAAACCAAGATGCTGATCATATTGATTCTGATGATCTGGAAGAAATTGATATGAAGTGGCAAATGGCTATGCTGACTTTAAGGGCAAGAAAGTTCTTGAAAAGAACTGGAAGGCAACTTAAGTATAATCCACAGGGAAACATGGGTTTTGACAAGTCAAAGATGGAGTGCTTCAACTGCAATAGGAAAGGACATTTTGCCAGAGAATGCAGAGCTCCCAAGAAGAATGTTGACACAACCAAGAAGGCTGCAGAAGAGTCAAAGCCAACTACTGCTTTGGTGTCTTGTGATGGTTTGGGAGATTATGACTGGAGTGACTTGGCACAAGAAGAACCAAACCATGGCCTGCTTGCAGTGACAACTACAGGGCATAACTTTGCTCTAATGGCTTATGCTTCTTCATCATCTGGCTCAGATTCTGAGGTATCACATGAATCTAATGAATCTTCTTGTTCTTTTAAATCATGTGCTGACACTATAGAAGAACTTAAGGCTAGGAATGAGAGTTTGATAAAAGAAGTTGAGTTTCTGAGACTTGATAACATAGGTTATAAAGTAGGTATTGAAAATGTTGAAAGAAAACTTGACTATATGAAAGAATGTGAGATTGAGTATGTTGATAGGTTGAACATACAGGATGGAGAAATTGAAATTAAAAATGCTGAAATAGCAATGCTTAAAAGAAAGTTAGTTGAGGCTGAAAAAGCTAGAGATTTAGCTATTGAGGAAAAAGATAAGCACATTATTAGAGTTGATAAACAAAAGTATGCTACTTCTATTCTTAATGAACATGATAAAAACATAATTGAGTGTCAACTGATGAGAAAGCATAGTGGCATAGGATACAATGAGGTTCCACCTCCCATGAAAAGTGCACTTGCACCACCTGGGAAAGAACTGTCATTTGTAGATGTTGAAGGGCTTATAAAATCTGCAGGAGAATTTAGTAAGTCACTTAGTGTTATACCAGAGGTTGCAAAAATGAATTCTGATGCACCAATCATTGAAGATTGGGTGTCAGATAGTGAAGATGAATTAGATGAGCCAACCACTAGGTCAACACAAAGTTCTAATGTGTCAAAGAGTGCTGATAGGCTAACACAGTGTGCTAAAAAGGAAGAGGTTCCTCAAGTTGTCAAGCCTAAAATTAATCAGGATAAGTTTCTAAAACCTGTGTTAGGTCATGCTTTGTCTAAAAAGGTTGTTGAGTACCAAGAGATACCTAGAGATCATATGAAAAGGTTCAATAACAAGCCTAGGGGAAACCAAAGAAACTTCAATGGCCTAGTCTCAAACAGATTAGGAAATGAGTTTTATCTTAAAAAGAAGGCATGTTATAATTGTGGTAGTTTTGAGCATCTTCAAGCAAATTGTGCTAACTATCAAAAACCAGTTTGGAACCAATATACAAGAGTGAATCATCAAAACTTTTCAAAAAGAGATCACTCACCTCCCAAAAGAAATATGGTTCCAAGGGCAGTGTTACTGAGATCTGGTGCTACTAGATCTATTGTGACTGCTCAACCAAAAAGGCCTTTTCAAAATAAAACAACTGGGTCTGCTGCTACTTCAAGAGTAAACTCTGCTGCTCAGGCAATTTACTCTACTGCTGTGCCTAAAAAGTTACCAAATACAGTTGTTGGAAATCATTTTTATGCTGTAAAGGCCTCAGCTTGTTGGAGTTGGAAACCAAAATCAAATGCTTTAACTCAAGTTTCCAACAACAATAGTGCATCAATGGATCTTACTAAATATAACTATGTTGATGTACAAGGCAGATCCAAGTCAGTAATGGCTTGGGTCAAAAAGAGAAACTAATTTCTCTACTTCATGTGCAGGGCAATCTACAAAACAAACTAAAAGACCAAGGAATTGTGGATAGTGGATGCTCTGGACATATGACTGGTGACATATCCCAACTTGAAGATTTTGTGCCTATTGATGGTGGATGTGTTGCTTTTGGTAATGATCCTACAGGTGGAAAAATTGTTGGTATTGGTACTATAAAAATAGGAAATTTGAATTTTGAAAATGTGATGTTAGTTAAAGGACTTAAGTTTAATCTCTTTAGTGTTTCACAAATGTGTGACAAAAGGAATTTTGTTTTTTTTACTGACACTGAATGTCTTGTCCTTTCTTCTGACTTTAAGTTACCAGATGACAAGTATGTGGTACTCAAAGTTCCAAGAAATGACAACATATACAGTGATCATATAAAGAACATAGTTCCTAGAAGAGATGTAACTTGTCTTTTTGCTAAAGCCACCTTTGATGAATCCAAATTATGGCATAGGAGACTTGGACACTTAAATTTCAAAACCATGAATAAATTGGTAAAAAGTAATCTTGTGAGAGGGTTACCTTCAAAGGTTTTTGAAAATGATGAAACCTGTGTTGCCTGTAAAAAGGGTAAACAACACAGAGTATCTTTTAAGTCCAAAGTTGTGAATACTATTGATGAGCCTTTGCATTTGCTTCATATGGATTTATTTGGACCTGTTTTTGTGAAAAGTCTGAATAAGAAGCAATTTTGTCTAGTTGTCACAGATGATTTCAGTAGGTTTACTTGGGTATTCTTTCTAGCTACTAAAGATGAAACACCTGAAATTCTTAAGGAGTTCATAACTAGAATAGAAAACCTAATAAATCACAAGGTAAAGATAATAAGGTGTGACAATGGAACTGAGTTTAAGAATCATACAATGAATCAGTTCTGTGTGGGTAAGGGTATTTTAAGACAGTACAGTGTTGCTAGAACTCCTCAACAAAATGGTGTAGCTGAGAGGAGAAATAGAACATTGATTGAGGCTGCTAGGACTATGTTGTCAGATTCAAAATTACCTATACCTTTTTGGGCTGAAGCAGTGAACACTGCCTGCTTTGTGCAAAATAGGAGTAAGGTAGTTAAGCCTCATAATAAGACCCCTTATGAATTATTTCATGGTAAAAAGCCAATGATAGCATTCTTTAGACCATTTGGGTGTCCTATTACCATCTTAAATACCAAAGACCAATTAGGCAAGTTTGATGAAAAGGCTGATGAAGGTTACTTTGTTGGATACTCTGTCAATAGTAAAGCTTATAGAGTATACAATAAAAGAACTAGATTTGTGGAAGAAAACCTGCATATTGAGTTTGATGAGAATAAAACCAATAGTGCAGGAACTGGACCAGAATGGCTATTTGATATTGATATGCTAACCAAAACCATGAATTATGAGCCAGTGTTTGCAGGAATGGATACTAACTCTCTTGCAGGTAATCAATCAAATGACTCTGCTGCTAAGGAAGCTGATTCCCAAAAGGAGTTTGTGTTGATTGAAAAATTGAGCCTTGGACCAAATATTTCTCCTACACAGGAGGAAAGGAGCTCACAAGATGATGTTGTCCAAGATTCTCCTAAAGGAAGTGAGGGAGAACCAAAAGTTGATGAAGTGGTGGAAAAACCTAAGGAAACTACTTCTAGCAGCAGTCTTCATAACTCTACTGCTAATGAACACTCTGCTGCTGGACCTAGCAACACTACTGCTACACACAAGTTTCCAACTTTTGATTCACAGGGTATATCTCTTGCTGATTCACCATACCCTGATGATTCCACTACACCTGGTTTGACAGAGATCTATTCTGATACTGATGATGAGGCTCTTGATCCTCAAATCTTTGGAGCTGCAGCAGATGTTACTAATTTGGAATCTAATATTCCAGTTAGTCCAACCAAAACTACAAGAGTTCACAAAGTTCACCCCAAAGAAAACATTTTGGGTGATCCATCATCAACTGTGCAAACTAGGAGGATGACTAAAGAGCAAAAAGATATCTTACACAAAGCTTTCTTTGTAAGATCTCTTCATCAAAGAAACAGTCATAAAGATCTGCAAAACTGTCTATTTGCTTGTTTCCTATCACAAGTTGAACCCAAAAATGCCTATAAAGCATTACAAGATTCAAGCTGGGTAGAAGCCATGCAAGAAGAGCTTCTTCAATTCAGATTACAAGAAGTTTGGACCTTGGTGGATTTGCCTAATGGAAAAAGGGCAATTGGTACTAAATGGGTTTTTAGGTGTAAAAGAGATGAAAGAGGAATTGTGATCAGAAACAAAGCAAGGTTGGTTGCTCAAGGATACACACAACAAGAAGGTATTGATTATGATGAAGTGTATGCACCAGTGGCAAGAATTGAGGCCATAAGACTGTTTTTGGCTTATGCTTCATACAAAGATTTTGTTGTATATCAAATGGATGTTAAAAGTGCTTTTCTGTATGGGGAAATCATGGAAGAAGTTTATGTGACCCAACCACCTGGTTTTGAAGATCCAGATTTTCCTGACAAAGTTTACAAGGTTGAGAAAGCACTATATGGATTGCATCAAGCTCCCAGAGCATGGTATGAAAAGTTATCAACTTATCTGCTGGATTGTGGATATGAAAAGGGTAAAATTGATAAAACCTTATTCATCAAGAAGAACAAAGGTGATATTTTGCTGGTTCAAGTATATGTAAGCCTGTAGGGTTCCTTGGTGTATAAAAGGAGATCCTAGGGTTAGACTAGAGTACGAATTATTCTAGCATTGTATTCACTTCAAGGTTGCAAAACCCTAGCACTATTCAGGGTGCTCGTATTCAATATATTGAAGTGTTTAGTTGGTGATATTATTGTGTTTGTGTTCCTCTTAAGTTAATCAATAAATTCCGCATATTGATTAAGTTTGTAACAAGTCAGCTTCTATACATTGTTGTCTTGGTTTATCCAAGATAATAATACTAGATCAATTGCTCAACTGGGATCAACATATATGAAGTCATAAAAAAAGAGGTTATCAAATTACTCGACGCTGGGATGATTTACCCTATTTCTGATAGCCCATGGGTTAGCCCGGTCCATTGTGTTCCAAAGAACAGTGGTATTACCGTTGTGAAGAATGATGATAATGAGTTAATTCCCACACGTCTCGTCACCAGTTGGAGAGTGTGTATCGACTACCGCAAACTTAACGATGCGACTCGTAAAGACCATTTCCCGCTTCCTTTTATGGATCAAATGCTCAAACGTCTTGCGGGAAATGAGTTCTATTGTTTTCTTGATGGTTTTTCCGGCTATTTTCAAATTCCGATTGATCCCCAGGATCAAGAGAAAACTACTTTTACGTGCCCTTATGGAACGTTTGCTTACCGACGAATGCCATTCGGCTTATGCAATGCTCCTGGAACGTTCCAAAGGTGCATGATGGCCATTTTTCATGATTTGATCGAGAAAACAATGGAGGTCTTTATGGATGATTTTTTGGTATATGGTGATTCTTTTACGTCTTGTCTCTCCCATTTAGAACAAATGCTCCAACGATGTGAACAAACTAATTTGGTTCTAAATTGGGAGAAATGTCACTTTATGGTTAAAGAGGGTATAGTCCTTGGCCATAAGATTTCTAAGGCCGGGATTGAGGTTGATAGGGCCAAAGTCGATGTGATCGCAAAACTACCTCATCCCACGACCGTCAAGGGAATTCGAAGTTTCCTCGGTCATGCCGGCTTTTACCGACGTTTTATTCAAGATTTTTCCAAGATAGCTCGACCTTTGACCCACCTTCTTGAAAAGGATGCTCCGTTTATCTTCTCAAATGAGTGCATCGATGCATTTAATATTCTTAAGAAGAAGTTAACGGAAGCTCCTATCTTAGTTGCCCCCGATTCGGACTTGCCTTTTGAGCTTATGTGCGATGCTAGCGATTATGCTATCGGGGCGGTCTTGGGGCAACGAAAGAATAAATATTTTTAGCCGATACACTATGCAAGTAAAACAATGAATGACGCTCAATCTCATTACACGACTACCGAAAAAGAAATGTTAGCCGTCATATATGCCTTTGAAAAGTTTCGACCTTACTTTCTTTTGAAGAAGTGCATAGTGTATACGAATCATTCGGCTTTAAAATACTTAATGAACAAACAAGATGCTAAACCAAGACTTATGCGATGGGTTCTCCTCCTTCAAGAATTCAATGTTGAAATTCGAGACAAGAAAGGAGCGGAGAACCTAGCCGCCGATCATTTGTCTAGACTCGAAAATCCTCATCAAAGTGTTCTCGAGAAAAAGGATATAAATGAATCATTTCCTCTTGAGACACTTGGGAGTGTATCACATAGTGATTCTAGTACCCCATGGTTCGCCGATTTTGCGAATTACCATGCGGGGAATTTCATAAGGAAAGGGATGTCGTCCCAACAGAAAAAGAAATTCTTTAAAGATGTTAAGCATTATTATTGGGACGACCCTTACTTGTTTAGAATTTGTGTGGATCAAGTGATTAGGAGATGTTTTCACGGCAAGGAGGCCGATGAGATTCTTATGGCATGCCACAATGGACCCACGGGGGGACATCATGGTGCCAATTTTACCGCAAAGAAAGTTTTTGATTCCGGCTTCTATTGGCCGACGATATACCGAGATGCACAAGATTTGGTGAAATCTTGTGACTCGTGCCAGTGTCAAGGAAAAATTTCACAACGAGATGAGATGCCTCAAAACGCTATTCAAGTTTGTGAAATCTTTGAAGTCTGGGGTATCGATTTTATGGGACCATTCCCATCTTCGAGAGGGAATAAGTACATACTTGTGGCGGTCGATTACTTGTCTAAATGGGTTGAAGCAAAAGCGCTCCCCACAAATGACGCCCGAGTAGTGGTTAAGTTCTTGAAAAACTTATTTTCCCGATTTGGTACACCTCGTGCTATCATAAGTGATCGCGGTACTCATTTTTGTAATGATCAATTCGCCAAAGTCATGTCCAAATATGGAGTTACTCATCGTCTTAGTACCGCGTATCATCCGCAAACGAGCAGTCAAGTTGAGGTGTCCAATCTTGGACTTAAGAGGATTTTAGAAAGAACCGTAGATGGAAATCGTGCTTCTTGGTCCGACAAGTTGGATGATGCGTTATGGGCTTTCCGTACGGCTTACAAAACACCAATCGGATGTACTCCATATAAGCTTGTTTACGGAAAGACTTGTCATTTACCCATTGAGTTAGAGCATAAAGCATATCGGGCTTTGAAACATGTTAATTTTGACCTTAAAACCGCGGGTGATCATCGTAAAATACAATTAAATGAATTGGTTGAATTGCGTGATCAAGCTTATGAGAATTCTTTAATCTACAAAGAGAAAACGAAGAGGATTCATGATGATAAGATTAAGAATCGTGATTTCAATGTAGGAGACCGAGTCCTTCTTTTTAATTCTCGATTGAAGATTTTCTCGGGCAAGCTCAAAACCCGTTGGTCTGGTCCGTTCACTATTACCCATGTGTTCCCTTATGGTACCGTCGAGTTATCTCAACCCGATGGTCCCAACTTTAAAGTGAACGGTCATAGGATCAAGCATTATTTCGGAGGGGATATACCATCCATGGTAGTCCCGGATCTCCAAACTTTCCCCAAGGACAATTGAATTCGGGGATCGAGTCAAGCTACGTGACTCGGTTAACAAAAACAAAGCGCTTCGTGGGAGGCAACCCATGCTTATCCATTCTATCTTCTTTTCTATTTTCTAATGTGACGTGAGGAGGGGCGACCTCTTCCATTCTTGTGCTTTCGTGGTTGTTTGTGTTGTATGTCCAGGAATTTCCCGAATTATGATGACTCTCGTGCTCGTTGTTTGTCTTATCTCCACTCGAGTCTCATTCTTTATGCTTTTGGAAATTCGTGTTATACCCTAAATCTTATCGACTAACGTTATCTTTGGCATAATTAATAAACGGCCTAGATTTTTGTTAGGATTACCCTTACCTTTGAAACATTGAGGACAATGTTTATCTTTAGTCTGGGGGGGTTAATCTTTGATTTGATTTTGCCTTGCACTTTCACTTTAGTCGTTTACTCTCGCAACCTCGTTTTTCCTAAAAAATTGAAAAATTTTGAAAAATTTCAAAGGAAATAATAATGAAAATGTTGTAAAAAACAAAGTAAAAAATGTGAAAAAGTTGAAAAATTATGCAAAAATATAATAAGTGTTTTGACACCGTGTTGACTTTCTTGTTGGCGAGAGTAGAAATAAAATTTTGACTTGACCGGGCGTATTGAGCCCTAGCTTGTTCCCTTAACCAATGATGATCACAAAAGCTTTTGCTAGTCTTGTACACAAGGAGCTACTCTTTTGTCGGCTCCCGTACTTGACTTTTAACATGCATGGCTTGAAGAGCTTTCACTAGTCTTTTACATCAAAGGAGCTAGAAAACGCGAATTCTTTTCTAGAAGTTTGCAAGTTTCCGTAATTGACTTTAAATATGCGTGGCTTGATTATCGGCTAAGTATTCGCGAGTCTCATTATTTGAGAACTTTAAAAAGGCGAAGAGCGAGAAATGATAGTGTTTATTTAGAAGTTAGATGCCATACGTGGAGTAGTGGTTCTCTTTAAAGCTCATGGAAGGTACTTGTGGTCTTTTGTTCCCACCAAGTTGTTTCACCCCATATCTTGTGTATAATAATTAAAGATGTCTCGGTTTTGACGAAATTTAGTTCTTTACCTTCTTAAGAGAATCTTTGCTTGAAAAATTGGGTACACATCAAGGATACACGCCAATAGTATTGAGTTGTATTGTGTTGTATTACGTTGTATTGAGTTGTACGTATGTGGTTTCGGAGCTACCCTTTTAAAGCCCGGTATTCGTTAGAGCTAAGGTGCTTTGAGACTTCGGATTGAGATCGGACCTTGGATCCTACTCCTAAAGGCGGTAGGTCTTGGATTGAAACCGTGAAGGTTCGGAGTTGAGAAGTTACTAAGGCAAGAAAAAGAAAAATGAATGGAAAAAAAAAGTATCAAGAAAAGTCAAAAAAATGAGAAAAAGTGAAAAATCAAAAGAAAGAATAAGGATTTATGTTGAGATTTATGGATTATGAGCTTAAGTGTTAAGACTAAAGTTGGTAACACGTGAGGTGCATGCGAATGATCCTAGATCGGGCGCATGAGGTGCACGTGAAAGTACTCTCCAACTTATGTCTATTTTGATGTATTCCAAAGTCTTTGTATGTATGTATCCAATATCCTTGATGTGGACCTCATTTTTCGAGCAAACCTTCTTAAGAGAAGATGACTAACTACTTAGCGTTGAAATTCTTGGTATCTTTATCGGACTAACTCATATTGGAACGAGAAATATGAAGAAATTCATTTCTCAACTTAATTTAAAATAAATAGATACACTAAGATATGGGAACAAGGGGTTTTACACAAGTAACTACAATGAGTAGTATTGACATCTAAATTGTAAGTAAACGGTGATCTCGTTCATAAGCTTAGTTTGGGGACTTGTGAAAAATCAAGGATGACGAATTTTATCCTTTTGGTCACTATTCTATGAATTGTGTTTCTACTCGATGAACCTAATAATTATCGCAAGATAATGAAAGTTAACATACAGTCATATGAATAAAGTGAAAAATACAAAAATGTAAGTATAGAGTTAGTAGATGGAATAAAATGGGTAAACGGGGCATTTTCGGGAATAAATGATTTTGAATCTCTTTTGAACGTTCTTGCTACTTTTCAAAGTTAGTAGAAAGAGTTTCTAAATTACTTATCTCGAGAATGTGATGTGATTACATTGCGTGAGGACACGACAATATCTTAGTCTGGGGGATTTTGGTATGTGTTAATTCACATACTTTTTCATGGCCAAAACCGACCCAAAATAGACTAATTGTGCTAACAAATGCCAAAGAATATATGTTTTTATGTTTGTGACTGTGCAGTTACGGATATTTCGCAAAATGGACAAAAAGTCACAACAAAACCCGGAAAACGAGCACGAGAGTGGAATGAGTTTAGAATGAGTCGGAAGTCAAAGCTGGAAATCTTATTGAGCTTAAAATGTCAAAAGAGATCCCTCAAGTTTGGAAGATTTACAAAATTGGCCTTTGAAGTGAAATTTGAAGAAATGTCACAAATGGCTCCTGCATTTTCAAAGTTGACATATTTGGTTCCACAAGAGATATTTTTGAAGAAAAGGCAAATATGGTCCTTGAAGTATCATCAAATGTCACAAATGGCCCTTGGATTAATTTATGGTGATTGGCAGTATTGGTCCTTGAAGTTACAAGAATTACACAATTGGTCCTTTTAAACTTAAACTACAAATCTTTTATAAATAACAAATCCCATCCAAATCCTAGCCTACTAAAACCAAAGCCCACACAATACAAACCCAATCCCACCAAAGTTACCACAACCTGGCCCAACTCCACTCTGGTCAACTCTCACACACACGGGTCAAACCCAATAAAAAATTATTAACCCTTCCCGCCCCCCAAAATTCACCCCCAATTACCTTTCCACAGTAACGATGAACCCTAATTACCCCGTCCCATCATTTACCATCATTAAGGGTACAATAGTCAAATTAAACGGTTTCTAGAAGCAATCAGGGGTGTCAGAAAATTGTCAGGCCAAAGAAACACACGTGAGGGTGATGTGGCAGCCTCCTATTGGCTTGGACGCGTCACTAGAGCTCAATCCAAGGGTTATGATTGGTGGATTTTGATCCAAGGGCGTGGATTAGACCTCAAAGAAGCACACAACTCAGTTAGGATCACCAGCGTGGACTTCTAGACCTTTCTTCAAAAAGAATCCAAAGCTGATCACTCTTTCTCCTCCTCATCTATAAATAGGGCATTGTTTAGCTAGTTTGGGAGTAGTTTTTAGAGTACTGTTATGCTGCTCAAATGATTTCAAGTTGTAATATTTTTTAATGAATAAAATTTTAGTTAACTTTTCTCTTTAAATTCTGCTTAATCATTAGGCTTAATTCCTTATAGTTACTTGTTGTTATAATTTCACAAGCTCTACAGAAGCTTATGAGTTACTAATAAAAGCTTGTTTCATCAGTTTGTTTACATTTTCTTATTAATCTCTCAAAAATACCAAAAAAATATAAGAAAAACCATAAAAAAATATAAAAATATCTTTTACATTTCAAATCTCAGCTTCTTATTAAGCTTTTTACATAAGTTTCACAAGCTCATAAAGCTTCCTAGGTTGTGTGAGTTTATATTGTTCATTTTGTTCAAAATTCACAAAAAGTCAATCAATAGTCAACTGATGCATGATCTATGGTGATAGCTTGTTTGGAGTGATAGTCCAAGGAGAAATGGAAGCTTTGGCCTATCAAAAAGATAGGCTAGCATAGTGAACTCCCTCAATTTGTGCTGAGGGAGAGTAGATTTGTAAGTTTGATCTCAATTTACTATTCCACTCAAAGTTATAGTATAGATCTGTTCTATTTGTGGAATTACTGTTCTATTAGAGTGATTTGTGAATTTTTTGAGCTATTGTGAGTAGTGTAGGTTTTGTGCAGTCAACTTGTTCAATTTACATTGTATGATCATTTGAATCTGTCATATTTAGCTTATCTGTGGATTCTGTGGTATTGGATGTTTAAGCTCTGTGAATTGGTGATTCTTCTGGTGAATTTGATCATTGTGAGAACTTATATGATGGAAATATGGATTAAAACTCACAAATGCTTCAGTTTAGTTCTTAACTGCTAGAAATGGTTGATCTGCTAATCTGAGTTTTTGCCATTAATTGTTGTTGTTTACTGTTCATTTGATCTCTATTATTGAGTTGTGACTCAGTTGAATCATTTGTGTGAATATTATTGGCCTTAATCTAGGTGTTGTAGTGATATCAGTTGGAATAAGGAGTGTTTGGATCTGCCTTAACTTTGATGTTCTAGTTGTTAGCTTGGTTTATAATCTGCACACTTAGTCTCCATTAGGTTTTATAAGCTTAGTTATTGCATGAAATCAGTAGGTAGATACAACAAAAGTCAATTATAGCTTTAATGATTCATTACTGCTAGTGTTATTTAGATTGTAAAGCTGTAATTTGATAATCTGTTGCTAATAGTGATAGTTTAAGTAAAACAAGTGTTTACACAGCTTAGTATAACATCTAGGATTAGTTGTGAGCATCTGTAATTCAATTTGGTCAAAGTTCAAGTAAAATTTAAAAGTCAACATACACTGACTGAACTGCAGTCCTCTATGGATTTGGTTGCTGAATTTGCATCAAATTGAAGTTCAATTGGTACTTTTGTGATAGGGCTTTTTAGGTTTCTAGTTAGTTTGCTTGGTTAACTTTATTTTGCCCCCATTTGTTTAGTAATTTCAGCTTATTTGTCTGCTTGATTTGGCTTGATAAGTAGGTACTTTGCACTGTTGTTTCTGAAATTTCATTTAGGCCTGCAGTTGAGAATTTAGGTATATTTCTGAGTTTGAATGTTGTTTCTGAGCCCCATTGAGTGAATTTGAGTAGATTTCATTGATTTCATACCTCTGGCTTATTCTGTTCCATTTCTGCTTATTTATAGTGCTTAGAGCAATTTGCTAACTATCCATTTAAGTAATTCTGTTGGATCTATGGTCTATTTTAAGTTTGTTTGAACCTATCTTAGTTCTATAGACCTTCTGTGTTAGCCTCATACACATTGTGTCTCAAGTGCTTATAAATAAGCACTTGAATAAGCTGTTCATTAGCCCAATAAGCACTTCTGGCTTATTTTTCAAAAAGTTTTTTCTACAGAAGATTTATAATAATATTTTAGATTTTCCATAAAAATTTCAGAATTAATTGACTTGTTTTACTATTTCTTTTCATTTTTTAAATAGATTTTTGAAATAATAAATCATTTTTAATTACAAAAATAAATCACAAAAAGACAACAAATATTTTCTTATTCTATTTTTAAATTTCATTTTCAGTTTATTAAGATTTTTAGAAAATAAATTTGTAGAATAAAATTTTCATTTTATAATTAGTTTGAATTTCTTTTATTAAATAAAAAATACAAAAAATAGTTTTTAATTCATATTAAATAAATAAAAAGCCAAAATAATATTTTTCTTTTTCTCAAAATTCTTTTTAGTAGTTTAAGATTTTTAGAAAATTGTTTCACATTTTAAAGATCATTTTTCAATAAAAGTTACATTTTATTTTGTACGTTACGTTTTAAATACGCGTTTGAATTCCCGTTTTTTAGTTTCTAGATACTTGTGCATATATAGCTTGTACTTTTTGCATTATTAATCATTTCTTATCACTATTTGAATTTACATTTCACTACTTTCACTTTTTCACTTTTCACAAACACGGTTTCTCAAATCACGATTAACGAGATTCCATTTAACCTTCGTACGGATACGACCCGGGTATTTTCTTATTTGTTGAGAAATTACTTGGATATATACTATACAATATAAAACGAACACATCACTACTGTAGGACTTACAGTGTCTAAAGATGTAATAGAGACCACTGTAGGACTTACAGTGTCTAAGGATGTAATGGAGACCACTGTAGGACTTACAGTGTGTGAGGATGTAATGGAGACTACTGTAGGACTTACAGTGTCTGAAGATGTAAAAGAAACCATTGTATCTTACAATGTCTTGGAAAATAGACGAGACCATTGTATTTTACGATGTATTGGAAAATAGATGAGACCATTGTGTAAATTACAATGTCTGAGAAATAGGAAAGACCATTGTAATCAGTTACAATTTCTTAAAGGAGGCTTAGTAAGTCTTATAATATTGGAGTAGATACATGATCGGGAAGATATGATTGTGCCGTAATGCCTTTAGAATAGGCATACCCATATATGTTTAGTCCATTATTTAGATAAAATGATTGAAAATATATCGAGTGTGTATATATCAATATACCTATTTATGTTCGTATAGTATAAAATGCCTATTGTGTATATCCCAATATACTAATATGTTCATGTAGCATAAAATGCCTAGTGTGTATATATCAATATACTAATATGTTTGTGTAGCATAGCATGCCTAAAAGTTACATAATCGTCTGGAAGATGGAAGGCACGGAGAGCGAAAGGCTATAAAATGTTTTTGTGGAAAATCGGTTATAGTTTAGGTCTCAATTAGACNACGAAGAGGAGATTCGTAGCCGAACCACTATAAATCCTTTGTCTCACGGTGCCATTTTTCCAACTCTATCTCTTTACTTATTTACTTACTTTCACTTTTGTCATATCATATACTTGTTGATATCTTTACTTATAATTGTGCAAGTCTATTGGTGAAACATAAAGTTTGAATTGGTGTTTTGATAAACAAGGTTTTTATAAATTAAAAAGACGTAAAACTATTCAACCCCCCCTTCTAGTTTTCCACAACATGGTCAGTAAAACCTGCATCAAGGTTTTGGCGCCGCTGCCGGGGAGCTATAATAGGATTTTTATTTAAGTTTTTAATTTTTAATTTTTGTTTTGTTTTTCTCACATTCTGTTTAAGTTTCAGGAAATATGGAAGTTATCGATATAGACATTTTGACTCTTGAAGAGTACCTTGCTATGACTAGGGATGAGCAAGGATCGGGCCTCGTTAGGCCAATGATTGGAGCGGATGTTCAGTTTGAGATCAAGCCGCAGTTTATGAGAGAGTTGCGAGAGAAACCCTTTGCTGGGACGAAGACCGAAGATGCTTATGAGCACGTGGAAAATGTGCTTTATATCACCAGCCTCTTCAATATTCCAGGTGTTTCTCATGATGCGGTCATGCTCCGAATCTTTCCTATGACACTCACTGGAGTCGCAAGAAGATGGGTTGATAGGCTGTCATCTGGAACCANAATATACTAATATGTTCATGTAGCATAAAATGCCTAGTGTGTATATATCAATATACTAATATGTTTGTGTAGCATAGCATGCCTAAAAGTTACATAATCGTCTGGAAGATGGAAGGCACGGAGAGCGAAAGGCTATAAAATGTTTTTGTGGAAAATCGGTTATAGTTTAGGTCTCAATTAGACCCGTTTCTCTATAACTATAGCTCTGATACCAATCTGTAACACCCCCAATTTCGTGATATGCAGCGGAATTCAAACTGGGTGTTACTTCATGGCATAACAGTTATAACGATAGAAAACGAACTCTAATTGAGTCGTTTTAAATGATTTATCATTCGAATTATATAAATATCAGAGATTACAAAATGAGGTCCCAGATGGTTCCATGTTTACAATTTACATTAAATGAGTTTTCGAACGATAATAAAATTTATAGCCCTCTTGAATAACCGTGCTTCTCCGTGCCAGCCTCTAACATCATGGACCTGAAATACATGCTTAAACTGTCAACACAAAGGTTGAGTGAAATTCATAGAGTTTATTAAATGGTTGAGCACAATATGTTGGTAGTGTGAGTTAATTAGACTCATACTCATGGTTAGAAAACAAAACAGTTATTATTACACTAAGCTCATGCAACCAATACGTTAACGGGTACCAATATCAATCGGTGGAGTTACCCCGGTAGGTACTTTTCCGTCATACCTAAGTCTCAAATATTAGTGCATTTGTTTGAACGTACTTGGTCAATACAAATGGGATTCGTCAATCCCAATAGGCCTATTCACAATATTCGCGCTCACTACTAATAGTGATTAAATGGTTCATGATAAGGGGTCTTGGATTGGCAAGGATGGTACTTAGTGACAATAAAACAATCGGATAGTACATAATTTCAAAGCATTGTGTTCGGTAAAAATAGCATGTATTCCCCCCAAGGGTTTGTAAAACAATTAAGTAATGGAAAGTGGGGCTATGAACTCACCGTGAGTTGGATGATGTATAATGAGAATGATGGATATGCCGTGAGAACTTCTACGAGCAACCTAGAATAATTGTTGCAACTTAGGTTTGGAATAATGTCTAAGGAAACATAAACGTGCCTATATATGTCCCTATATTGTTCATGATGTAGTAATTTGATAGGTTGTGTATGTCGTTATAAGAACGGTTTATGAAACATGTTTAGTTTATATCTTGTACTACCGTTCGGGCCGTCATAATTCAGAGGTCATGTAGTAAACGTTCGAGGAGCTAGGACACTTTAAATCGTAAATCCAGCAACTCGTCGATCCGTTTACCCAAATGAAACCCCTCACATGAAGTTCCCTAGTGTTGTAGTATTTGATAGAAATATATCTTTGAAAGTTACATGTCCGAATAGTTGAATAAACTTTAGGAAAGATTATTTTGAATGAAGATTGTTATCTTTATAAGTTTCTTAAGTCTAGTACGGATGTGATATTACTTGTGAAATCTCATGGTCTATCGATGGAGTAGATCCAAATTGTTTTGTTTTGTTAAGACTAAAACTTTAGTCAATGATTTCGGTTTAGAAAGCTTTAAGGTCTTAGCCGTGGCCTTGCCGTGGCTTTGGTCATGGCTACCATGGTCTTGAGACTCATACTTGGCCTTAGCCATGGCTGTGGTCTCGGCTTTAAGGTCATTAGACCTCATGGTTTTACTTAGCCATAACCAATACATGGTCGTTTTGGTATTAAAAGGGGCTGTTAAGAATTTGAAGAAAATATCACTCGTTATGCGTTTTCAGGGTTCGAGCTTCTTAACTCCTTAACGAAAACGTCGTTCCGGACAACTTTCATGTTTTAACTTTTTGATGAAACGGAGCAGAAGGGCCTCAAAAAAATACGGATTTCAAACAGAATGCTATTAGGCAGTTTCGGGTTTTTAGGTTTGCTAACTTCTTTTGGCCATATCTTTTGACTCATGTACTCGTTTTTGATGATTCAAATTGCTATGTTTTCCTTTTTAAGTCCTCTATAACAGTAGGTAAGTGTATCATATCATGATTACACTATTTTGGTCGTGGTTCTCAATATAAGCCACTAGTTTTCATGTTTACTTGCATAAAGTTAACATCCTAACACGCTGAATTACGCAATTCGAACATCATTCAAATCTAATAATATCTTAGGAGTGTTTTTTTCGGCTTAAATAGCCGGATTATGGCTTATTTGCTTTTGGGCTTTGATGCGCGTGGATTGCAACACGCACTACGTTTTACCTCTCGAGGGATCTCGAGAAGCTTGCAATCCCCACCAGGCAGTGTACCTGACCGATGTAGTATAGTGTAGTGGCAAGTACCGGGGGATTGATCGTTCTCTCACAGGGAATAGTGTTCGTTAGGCTAAAGGCTACTATAATCTAGGTCTAAGGGTGGAGGAAGATTCTTTTTTGTATTTTTATGTTTTATGAAAGCAGTAAAATCTCTGGTTTTTGGAGGATAGGGCGGAATTTTGCTAGTCAACTAACCCAAGTTATCTACTTCTAAGCTACTTATATTTTTGTATTTTTGGTTTTGGAGAAAATCAGTGGTGGAGAATAGTGTTTACTTAGATTTCATTACTCCCTAACTATCTTTTACCATGTAATTAGTATGTTGAGTTTGCGTGGATGACGGGTGTATTCCTAACAAGTCGTAGGGAGTGCGTTCAATTCCCTAACTCTATAAGTTCCTAACTCACTCTATGACGATACGTCAAGCATCCTATCACTAACGCAAGTTCTAGAATCTAAGTATTACCGGTACACACATGGGCACTAAAGTTGAGTGCTTCTCTTCCTACCAATTCTAGGGGTGAACTTCACATATTTGGGTGGAAAATTTTTTAGTGGTACGGTTTTTTGTGCTAGTCATAAATTCTCCTATCCATGAGACGCTTATTAGGACTAAAGTTTCCCTCCTAATTAATGTAAAAAATTTTAAATTTGCTCTAAAATTACTCTAACAAGTGTTTCTTTCGGTTTTATTACACAATTACTATCAAACAATCAAAAATCAAGCATAATGGTATCCTATGAGGTATCATTAATCTACCCTTATTTACCCCCCTTACACTTAAGTTGAACATTGT
>LBNU01003856.1:40649-59108 GCA_014162995.1 Artemisia annua | reverse complement strand
AGATTAAATTTTTAGACAAAATCTAAAATTTTTATTATTACAACAAGAAGTTTTATACGTAAAATTTAAATATATAAGAAGTGATATTTCACGGATTATCGAATGAGATAGAAAACAATTATAACACATATAATTATTTCTAGTATAGCATGATCAAGATGTATATATATATACGAAGGAAAAATAGGAAGCTCGGGAGTAGGCGCGCATGGATATCGGACAAGATGGAAGCTCATGATTTTAAAAAAAATATATAAATGATTATAGTCTAGGTTTTTAAAAAAATGAAAAGACCTAGTTCACTATAATTTGTGCTCATGATACCAATCTATAACACCCCCATTTTCGGATTGCAGCGGAAGGGACATGAGGCGCTATATATTGATCACATAGTACAAACATAATAAACAAGTTTTCATACATGAAATATTTAATAAACATAAACCATAAAAGGTTATTATGTTTTACAAGTAGTCCCAAAAGTTTACAAGTTCAAAAGATACAATAATAATAAAAGTCTTTAATATTTTTGAACATAAATATTTGAAAACATGAGCCATCTTTAATCGATAATCATTCCTTGCGCGGCCCATCCAAGCTGAGGTACTTACGGACCTGAGATAAAACATGCTAAAAGTCAACAAATAATGTTGAGTGAATTTATAGAGTTTAGTAATAATAAAGTGAATACAAGTAATCATTCATCAGGTAACAAGTATGATCAGTACTTGTCGGTTATTAGATTATAACATAGAGCTCATGAAACCGAACCTTAACCAAGTTTATAATTTGCCCCGGTAGGGTAATATTTGCCATTTACCTCATATTCTCAATATTATATGACCGTTGAAAGATGAGAGCTACTCATTCGGCCAGGCTGGTCAATGCCCAATATGCATATTTATAATATTAGCGTTTACACAAAATTAACGGTTCATGATGGGGACTTAATTGGCAAGTGTTACTCATTATCTTATAATCATGTATTCGGGTCAAGCATACCAAAAAGCTACTTGTATTCGTTTTGTAAAACTAGCATGTATCCCCCTCGCGAGGTTTATAAATCATTTAAAAGATTAAAAGCGAGGCTATAAACTCACTTGTAGTGTTGGAGCTAAGAGTAAGGAATGGATGTGTCAAATAAGGCGCGTTCACAATCCGCAACCTATCATGATTAAATATTTTCTAACTTAGATTTAATAAAAAAAATGTTATGAATGCAAATGTATATGTCATTTATACCACTCTTATGTACTCAAAATATATTGTTGTTGAAAATAAAATTTTACATCTACGTATAAGGTAATAATGAATATTACTTGTTGTTGGTATTTTTAGTGAAACAATAACTTTCGAAAAATCTTAACTAATTCGTTATAAGTCCGTTTTTCAAGAATTTTATATCCCCGGTTAGCTCTAAACAAGTACTAATACATTTTTATCATGTTGGTACATTTTAATGAAGGTTAGGGACCTGTTTTCATTGAAGACTTTATTACATCAGCAACCTATTTTCAGATTTTATAAGAAAACACTAGTAACTTGTTTATAGCGTAAATTTCTCGTTTCAAACTCATTTTAATCCGTTCTTTTTGCAATGGTTTCCTTTTATTCTTAACTTTCTGAGTACCTTGTCAAAAATAAGTCATGAGTTGCTGAGTTTTCCAGATTTTATAAAAATGTCCAGGCTGTCTCAAATGGTTAAACATAAATTTGGTATAACTTGTTTTTAGCATAACTTTTTCGTTATAAACCCGTTTTTACCCGTTCTTTCGGCCATGGCTTCATCTTAAAGTGTATTTTCTTTATCTTAGGTCAAAAATGGGTTCAAACCTACTGAGTTTTCTGTATTTTCAAAATATGACCAGAAGCTTATTTTTAATGTCAAAAATGGTTTTCTCATCCTATAACTATTCTAATTTCACCATCAATCCAATCCAACAATCCCATAAACTACCATACACCTCCTCAAGGTGTCATGGGTTCCTAAATAACATCAAAACATCTCTACACCAAAACACTACATATATACATATCATAAGTTTAACAAAACATAAGATTTGAGTGGTACAAATTACATCTACTTGCATGCATATAAAAATTAATTAAAATGTGGTAGAAATATACCAAGAACATGAAAGTTTAGTAAATCACTCACTTGGAAGATTACTAGTTTATTAGTAAGAAAACCCTAATTAATCCATAGGTTTATATTTCAAAACCTTGTAATGGATGTTTATGAGCACTTGTATATACTTGTTCTTGCAAAATTTTGATCTCTTGATGATCTTGAGTATGGAACGAGCCAAGAGAGGAGTGCAAAGAGAGATGAAAAAATTTTTATGATATAAATTTTGTACATGCAAAGTTTGGTAGAAGAATAAGAGTTAGTGGAGATGTTGTTGGTAAATTTTAGTATACAAGTGTCCATAAGGACTCTTATGGCCGGCCACCTCATGAGGAGGTGGTGGCTTGTATAGTTTTGTCCCACTTTTGTTTTTACGGGGTACCGTTTAGTGCATAGCTCGAGTAGTTTTGACGTTTTCGGGTACCGGGTTAATTAGAAATAATTTTTAATGGTACCATAGTGATGAAATACTATTGTAAAAATTATGAAAATATAATTTTAGTAGATGATGAGTTTTTCAATAACTTTCACATTATTACTACGAATGCTTTCGTAGTTATATGTTTTTGATAGTTTTAAGTAATTAGTTCCTAAAATAAAAGTGAAAGTAACTTTTTAAATTAGGATTTCAAGGGAAAAAAAAAAATGGACTACAAGAAATGTAGAGTTGACATATATAGTCGTAGTGAAAGAATTGGATGTTTACGGATAACTTTCTACGAAGTTGGTTTATTAGAAATAGAATAGTTATTAAATAAACTATTATTTAAATTATAAGACATGAATTTTTGAGAAATGTCACACTGCTCTATCCTAGATTTGTTCAATTGTTTGTTGAAAACCAAATTTCTAAAGTAAGAACACATAGGGCTACCTATGAAGCAATACCTGTGGTACCTAAAATGTTTATTTTCATGGTCAAAAATGGAAAAGGTTATTCTGGCAAAGTTACACCACTTTTACCTTATATGGTGCAACTTGTGCAAAACAATCAGGGTGAAGGATCAGAAAACCCCACTGATTCCCAACACACACCCACTTTTGCAGGTTCAAATGAGGTTTCATCTCCACACACTGAAAAGACCCAAACACATAGGACAACGTCAAAGGACACTGAGCATTCTCAGGCCAGTGTCAGGATGGAAGTACCAGATGAGACTGTCTTAGGTGATGGAGAAGACAGATTGGTAAGGGCTACCACTACTGCTACTAGCTTAGAAGCAGAGCAGGACAGTGATAACATAAGTAAGACCCAAACCAAGGCAACATCTAGTGAGGAAGATTCTTCTGAATCTGAATCCACTGATGGTAACCCTAGCCAAATGGAAAATACAGGGGGGTCAGATGATCAAACTAGGTATGATACTGAGCTTAAGTCCAAAGATTAACCTCTCAGGGAAGGTAACGAATCCCGAAGTGATGAGGACAGATCTGCAACTAAGGAATTGATGGATGACTTTGTACAAAATGACAATGTCAATGATTCACCTCTCGGACCAGGTAATACAGGTCGAAGTGATGAGACTAGTATGAAAACAATTAATGAATTGATGGCAAAATGTACCACTTTGGAGACCAGATGCACATCTTTGGAGGTGATAGTTACTGCACAAGTCAAGGAGATCACTAAAATGCAACAACAGATGAAGGTGCTGCTCAGTTTAAAGAAATCAAGATCTTCAACCTTCAAAAGATTTAAGAAAGTGGGACCTTCCAAGAAAAGTAGATCCTCTACTCTACCCACTGCTATGGAGGTGGATGCTTCCAAACAGGGGAGGAATAATTTGGAGACTTCAGGGGAGGATAAAATTTTGGAAGAACATGCTGATGATGGTTTGGATATTGGTGTGGGAACAGGGGATTATATGGAGATAGACAGTGGTGATGGTGAAAATGTTGTAAAGTATGTGGTTGCTGACAGAGAAGGGCATAAGGTTGTATTGGAGAAAATTGTGGAAACTTCAGAATCAGTAGTAGATAAACTCAAAACTTTGTAACCTGAACAACTTGTGAAGGCTACGGAGTTGATGAGTGGGGCTATAAAAGTTTTAGCAGATACTTTGAAAGACTCTGTTGCTGAATCTACTGCTGGTAACTCTGCTGCTCCAGAATCTGCTGCTCCAAATGTTGTTGAACATTNGGAAACTTCAGAATCAGTAGTAGATAAACTCAAAACTTTGTAACCTGAACAACTTGTGAAGGCTACGGAGTTGATGAGTGGGGCTATAAAAGTTTTAGCAGATACTTTGAAAGACTCTGTTGCTGAATCTACTGCTGGTAACTCTGCTGCTCCAGAATCTGCTGCTCCAAATGTTGTTGAACATTCTGTGGTTAAGGAAACAGATCAGGGTTCTGCTGCTGATAACTCTGCTGCTCATGAAACTGCTGCTGCATAAACTGTTGCTGATCCTGCTGCTATTGCAAAAGGTGACTACGCAGATGCACAGGGATCTACTATTGGTTCTAGTGACAAAGCTGCTGCTGAGGCAATGGTGATGCTTAGTGAGAAGGAATTAGCAGAACAATCATCTCAACAACAACAACCACCATCTCAATCATAACAACAACCATCTAAACCAATCCAATCACCACAACCAAAATCACTCTCACAACCAATCCATGTGTCTAAATTGCCAACTAAAGGAGTGTCTATCAGAGCACCTTCTATTCCTGTCAAGAAAGCTAAGTCTATTGCTTCAAGTACTGATAAAGGAAAAGGCAAGATGGTGGAGCAACCTGAGCCTGATTCAAGTGATGATGAAGTAGATTATTCTCAGATACCACCTGAATATTGGCCTAAGGATAAGCTTGATGAACTTGATAGAACTGAAGCTATAAGACTTCAAAATGAAGAATACTTGCTAGAACAACAGCTTCAGGAAAAAGAAAGACTTCAAGCTGAAAAGAAAGAGAAGGATATGAAAGCCTATGAAGAATGGGAGGATTAATTGATTAAGGTAGATGCTGATATTGAACTTTCCAAGCTGGTAAAGATTGAGGAACAAAAAGTTCCTGAGTTTGATGTTAAAGCCTGGTTAAAGGTGTTCACAGCAAAGAAGAAAAAGGTATCTGCTGCTGCAAGAAAGAAGAAAAAGGTTTTCAAAGGGCCAACACCTCTACAGCAAAGGAGAAATCAAGACTACTAGAAAAAAAGCTATTCTTGACTCCAAATGCGAGTCAAGAAGAGTCCTTATGACGCGCAAATGCGAGTCAAGGATGGACCCATCATAAAGCTTCATGACTCGCATTTGTGCGTCATCCTTCTATGACTCGCACTTATGACCCACGTTTTATGACTCCTTTTTGCGTGTCATTACCCTTAAAATCATTTTGACTAACTTTTATGACACACTTTTCTGACATATGTTTTTGCGAGTCATTACCTTAAAATCATTTTTTTTTTCTGTTTTTTAAAACCTGATTATATACATAATTACTGACAATAAACCTGATAATTGTACAAAATTAACGCATTTCATATATATCAAAACCATGCGTTACCAATTCATTACATAACAATTCATGTCAAAATGTATATCGATAATTAGTTAAAGTTACTACAATGCACGATTTCTACATAAAAATGAAATTCGACACATAAATTGTCCATTCATCTCGAATATCGTCGAAATCCGCATCCGTGTACTCATTGCTATCACCACCAATCTAGTCAAATAAAACAACATTTTAGAAACAGTTAATTACTACATAAACTACTTAAAACAGTTAACTACTTACATTGTCATTTTTGAGAGCTGGAACTCCATGTTTAACTATTTCCTTCATAAACTTCAACACGAAGTACCCACATTCGGTGCATCCGGGCTGACGTGGACACTACACAAGAAACACAAATTGTATATGATATGCAACTACAGTTGATTAACAAGAATGGTCTGCACAGGGTATATGGGCTTATTTGCAGATCAGTTATAAGCTGATTAATAAGGTGAAACTCAAATACCAGATTATGCACCAAAAGACCCCTACCTAACCTACCTATATTCCAAAAATTAGGACCTAAAGCAGATACGATAAGCCAATTTTGATCCTAGATCAGCAGTGCAGATAACTAATTGCTGCAAAACAATCTGTAGTAGCAGATTAGGAATTTGGCGCAAAATTTGAGCAAGACTACTCCACATCAGACCAACTCATAGGAACTCACTTAAGCACCATTGAACTAACTAGCAAAGCCAAAATGAACTCAAATTAAGCTCAGCTTATTGCTAAGCTTATTAGGGTAGACAAGAGCTCAAAACTAAAATATCTAATGCAGACTTTAAATAACCATCAAACTGCCCTATCTTCTGATGAGAACAACTAAAATACCTTTGAATCAGTTCAATCAAACTCAAAATCTTGGCACATGAACAGTGCTTTTCAGATTATGCCCAAACTAACCTATAAGTTGTCTTAAACCAAACACCCTTACACTGATCTGTATTGCAATTTTACCCTATACTAAGCTGATTAAAACTAAAAACCACTCTACACTAGTATTACTTAGACTATTAATAAGCTAGGAGATGCAAATAATCCATAACAAATAACTAACCTTAGAATTAACCTAGTTAAGTTTAGTCCTCTTATTGGTTCCAGCTTCTACATCATACAATGCAATTGCCCTACAAAGAATTAACCCAGTTAAGTATTACATCATACATCATAAAGATTCTATAATTTGTATTACTTACGCATCCACTATTTGCTTGAACTGATGATTGATGTCGCTAACCGATAGGGAATCAAGATAATAGCAGGTACTTGTCTTCATGTTAAGCACACCTAACACCCAATGTCTTCTACAAAAAACAAAAAAAACAAATTCTGTTAATTAATGTTAATTTTTATTAATTATTTTAAATGTTGTCGAAAATCTAACCCGGGATTGTATGGCAATAAGATGAGGTCATTTTGCTTCCTTGTAGATAACCTTTTTGCAATAACTTGACTTGCCTCCTCGATATTCTTGGCCCTCGCTTTACGTTCATGATGCATGATCGCAGTCGGGGTCATGAAACAAACTCCATGATCTCTTTGTGACCCATTCTTGATTTGCTCATACAGGTACCTGTTAACAATTATCATACAAAGTTTACATTCAATTAGTCCTGTTAACATACAAGTACCAATTTTTTATAAACTATATTTATCACTTACATGATATAAGAAGCAACGACAGCCCCGCTTAACTCATCCATTGAAAATAGACTGTCAAAATCATTCCAATTTAAGTACGTGTAACTGCGGTGCCCAAACAAATCGTCCTCGCATTGCACTTTTATGCAATCGACCTTTGCAACTTGTCCATCAACCATCATTGCAGTCATTTTCAATGCCATCCTTTCTTCAATTCTTTTCCTTACTCTCTTCTGACCTCTCGTCATCATTTTTTTCAACGGATTTCCTTTCTCAGTCACTTCTGCAATGGAGGCGAGAGTTTCTGTGCTTTTTCCTTCTTCAACTGCAACTGTAAACATAACAGTTTCTGGTCACTAAAAATAACTTTAAACATGACTGTAAAAATATGATGTTTTTGGCATCGTACCTGTTTTTGGCATCGTCACTTCTTCTTCGTTGTCGGGTTCTCTTTGTCGCTTCTTCTTTCCTTTTTTCTTGTGAATCACACTGCCCAACTCTCTTTTTTCTTCTTCTTCTTTTCTTTCTTCTTCTTTTCTGTTTCCTTCTTCTTCTTCTTTTCTTTGTTCTTTTTCTGTTTTTCTTCTTTTCTCCTTGTCTTGATCAGCAGCCTTTTTCTCCTTCTTTTTGGCCACTATCTTGTTCTGCAAAAATATAAAAAAGTCTTACCAAACCATTTTGTTCTAATGATTAAATTGTTTTATAAAAAAGTCTTACCAAACCAGAGCATAGAATGACTAGGTGACTCGGCCAGCTTAACATGTACCCAATGGCATCTTTAACAGTCTCAACGAACTCTTCGAGAATTGGATTCGGTATCAAAGCTTCTGCTTGAACAGATGTGTCCACCGTAACTTCAATGTTCCCATCTAATATACGAACAAATAAATATTAAATAAGTAAGAATATATATAAATATTAAATAAGTAATTTAACTTCAAATACCCGAGACAGTATGCTTCACTATGGTTCCTTTGGCGACTATATTTGAAGGATCGTCGACCGCAAGATAGCATGATTTATCCTACAAATGTACACAATATTATTAAAATAGACAAGAATTGCAATGAATTTATAACAAATGAAGACTTACATTTGGTTCACTTGGTACATTTGGTTCTTCGTCTTCATCGCTCAATGTTGGAGAATTACTTGCACCCTCCGAAGCATTGGTACTTGCACATCTTCTTCTTTCTAACTCATCTTCAACAGCTTTTTGCTATTTATTCATCATCTTATCATATTGTTTCAGGTATTGCTTGACATTCCTGGGTATTAAAAAATACTGGTGCGGTGTTACAAATCGACCCATCCCACGTACACGCCCACGTGTTTCTTCAGTACCCAGGGCCTCTGTAAGCAAATCTAGTGATCCTATTGGATCCTCTGAATAATCCTTGTCCTTCTTTAGTATCTCCTGAGTAAACAAACATATAACTTAACATCTGTTGACTTATGGTGAAAAGTCAAAGTTTAACTAACTGAACATCAAATAACTTAACATTTGTTGACTTATGGTCAAAAGTCAAACTTTAACTAACACTAACTAAGCAGCTAACTGAGAAATCTAACGAGACTAAGCAGCTAACTAAGAAATCTAACTGAAAGTTAACAAAACTAACTAAAACATACCAAAATAAAACTGTTAAATATGAATACTTACAATTTTATCGACAACTTTTTAGACAGCTGGGTCGAAACCTCCTTTTTTCTTTTCTCTTGCTTTTTTCCAACATTCTGCCCTATCAATCTCCTCTTCCTCTTTGCCGGTTTCTTCCATCTAAAAAAGTTAAAAGCAAAAGTTAAAAAGCATCAACATAAGCAATAAAAAAGTTAACATAAGCAATAAATTCCATACTATCTAAGAAATGAGTCCGGCATATCCCTTTCGGCTCAAACGATGGTTGTACTTGTTACGTTTACGGTTAGCTGAAGCCTTCTGACTTATTTCCTGCATAAGTATATACAATTAACATGTTAGTAACTGTTTTTGTGATCAATAACTGTTTTTGGAAACTTAAACAAATACCTCAAACGAAGGCTTAGTTCTTTGTGATACGAAAAGTTTCCAGTCTTTTTATTTCACGGACGGATACTTTTCAGGAGGAGTATATAATTGCTTCTTGGTCTCCTTAGACTTATCATCTTTTAGTGGATTAATGAACTTCTTGTAAATATAATGTTTGAAGTTTTTCCACTTTATCCCGATTGATTGGAGAACTTGCTTTCGACTCTTTTGGTCAAGTGCAAAATGTGTCTGAAACGTAAAAAATGAATCAAAACATAGTTAGATTAAAATACTAAAACTAAAACATAGTTAGAATAAAATAATAAAATAATTACCTTAACATATTTCCAACAAGCTTCCTTTGTTTCGTTATCTACGTTCAACCAAGAATCATAGGTTATGAGAACCATAGATCTTGCTACCAATCCCTCAAAAGTAGACAGTTTTTTTGCTCCCGGTCCAGTTGGCACACCTCTTTTATTATAAGTAACAACTGTTTTTTTATTCGCCTTCGCTTTTATTGTCGGGCCTCTATGCAATTTGGAACCAGAAACTGCATCTTCTTTGCGTTCAGAATCAGAACCAGAACCAGAAACTGCATCTTCTTCGCGGTCCGAATCAGAACCAGAACCAGAAATTGCATCTTCTTCGCGGTCCGAATCAGAACCCGAGGCCATCTTTTATTACCAAAAAGCAAACTGTTTAAAATAAAGAAAATAAACAGTTATTTTCATACCAAAAACTTTAAATAATAAATAATGCTTGACAGACATAAAACAAATATACAGTTACTAAAATAAACAGTTATTTCATACCAAAAACTAATGATCTAAAACGAATATGCCCTCGTCATCCGAGCGCGTACAGTTAAAATAATCGTCTAGGTCTTCTAAAGACAGGTTCATATCTTGTGTAACATCAAATTCAAACACATCATCAGTTTCATCATTATTATCTCCATACTTATGCATCCTATGTGGTGTGAAGCCAACAACAGACAGGTTCCTATCTTGTTGGTCCTGAACATAAAAAACTTGTCTTGCTTGACTAGGTAATATGAAGGGTTCAGACCGTTGACCAAGCCTATCAAAGTTAACCACTGTGAATCCTAAATCATCTTTTTTTACTCCACGACTATCTACCCACTCACACATGAAAACAGGAACCGTAAATGTACGATAATCAAGATCCCATATTTCCAATATACGACCGAAGTAGGTAACAGCGCCGTACACCGGATTGGAGTCTTTTGCACTAGCAATCTGCATAGTATCTGCAACTATAGATACTCCACTACCTTGAGTGGTTTTAGATGCATCACGCTCTTTTGTATGGAATTGATACTCATTTACGGCAAACCCAGTATATTTACTAACAGCAAAATCAGGGCCTTTTGCCAACCAACGAACAGTATCACCGGTATTTTCCCCGTTAGCCAAACGCTTTTCAACCTCTTTCTTAAACCAGTCAATAAACGTCCGACTATGTTGGCTCTGCAACCATGTATTATTTCGACGCGGGTTAAGATCCTTCAGTTCTAACATATGCTGCTTTATGTATGGTTCAATATCGGCGGTGTTTCCTAATACATAAAGATGAGCTTGATCAAGTAGCTTAGAATCCACAACACAGATGGTAGCCTGCGATAAAGGTTTACCAGTGCGGTTTCTTTCATCAGCACGATCATGAGGATTGCCAATTGATTTCATGTTTTCCAAGGAATCGGAACAGAATTCTAATGCTTCCTCTGCCACATAACATTCTGCAATGCAGCCCTCGGGTCGATAATGATTTCGTACATAACCTTTTAGTGTTTTCATGTACCTCTCAAACGGATACATCCACCTAAAGTGGACTGGGCCACATAACCTCACCTCTCTGACTAAATGCACCATCAAGTGAATCATGACATCGAAAAACGAAGGCGGAAAATACTTCTCTAGTAAACACAAAGTTACTACGATGTCACTTTGCAGCTTGCCTAGCTTACTAACATCAACTACTTTACTACACAGCTCGTTGAAGAAGTGACACAAGCTTATAATAGTCTTCCTAACTTTCACGTCTAACACCCCCTTTATTGCAAAAGGAAGAATCTGTTGCATTAGTACGTGACAGTCGTTGGACTTCAATCCATTCATCTTCGAATTATCATCGGACACGAGATTCTTGAAATTGGAGGAATACCCATCAGGCACTTTTATGTTAGACAGCGTGTCATAAAACATGCGTTTCTCCTCGCTATTTAATGTGTATATGGCAGGCAGCAGATAATGACCCTTCCCAATTGGTTGACTTATTAACTCAGTCTTAATCCCTAACTCCTCGAGATCTTGTCGTGCCTTTAAACCGTCCTTCGTCTTGCCTTGCAAATTCAGTAACGTCCCATAAACACTCTCACATACATTCTTTTCTATATGCATAACATCTAACTGATGACAAACAAGCAAATGCTTCCAGTACTCTAGTTCAAAAAAGATTGATTTTTTACGCCAAACTTTCGATCTCACATCAATTGTTTCTTTTTTCTTTTTTGGCCTTCTCTGCTGACGTGTCATTTTCTTCTTTGATTTGTTCTTCTTCAACGCCCTCCAGATAACTTCCTTCTTTGCCTTTTTCTCCTTCCCCCATTTAGTCGTAAAACCTTCTAGATAGTCGTAAACTTCTTCACCCGATCTCGGTTTTTTCATCACACCGCTCTCTGGTTCATTATTGAAATCTTTTCTTCTTTTGCGAAAAGGATGTGTAAGTGAGAGGAATCTTCTATGCCCGGGGAAGCATACTTTTTTGGATTTTAGCAACCACTGTGAGTAGGTATCTTCTGAGCATACTGGACACGCGTTATAACCTTTGGTAACACACCCTGACAGGTCACCATACGCGAGAAAGTCATTTATAGTCCAAAGTAAGACTGCTTTTAGATTGAAGAACTGTTTCTTATAAGCATCATACGTCTTAACGCCAGGTTTCCACAACTCTTTCAGATCCTTTATTAGTGTTGCCAAGTAGACATCAATATTGTTACCAGGTTGCCTTGGACCTGATATCAGTAGAGTCAACATCATGAACTTTCTTGACATACACAAATAAGAAGGCAGATTGTATGTTGCTAGGGTAACCGGCCAACAACTATACTTTGCACTTAATGACTTATGAGGGTTTATACCATCCGTGGACAAGGTTAATCCCAGATTCCTATCTTCCTTTCCAAATTCTTTCCAGTACTTGTCGTCAATAAGCTTCCAAGATGGGGAATCACAAGGATGTCTTAGCTTGCCATCACTGACCAGACCTTGCGCGTGCCAATTTAGGTCATGTGCGGTTTCTGGTGACAAGAACATTCTTCTAAATCTAGGAATGGGCGGGAAATACCAAACAACTTTTCTCGGCACCTTCTTTCTATTCTCCTTCCACCGAGAAGTGCCACAAGTTGGACATTGAGAAGCATCCTTGTGCTCATCCCAGAACAAGACACAATCATTCTCACAAGCATGATACTTAATGTATTCTATGCTTATTCCATTTAGCAACTTCTTGGCCTCGTATATCGACTTAGAGATTGTATTATTTGAAGGAAAAACATCATTTAGCTCGCCCAATAAAGCATCAAAGCTTGTATCAGACCAGCCAAATTGACCGTTCAAATGTTGGAATTTCAGCAATCCGTTTAGTGCATTATACTTAGACCCTTCATACAGTGGCTTGTCGCATTCTTCGAGAAGTGACTTCAATAAATTAGGTTCATTCTATGCATATGTGAAGGCGTCATGTAGCATCTCCTTTGTGTAATCGAACTCGGGAGGTCTAGACTCATTAGGGCATTAAGCTTCATCCTTAGATGAATTTTCTCCGTGGAATGTCCAATCAATATAATTCTCATCGAAACCGTGTTTAAACAGGTGATAACGCACGTTTTTGATGTAAGTGTGACACAAATTGATACAATTTACACAAGGACACGGAATGGCATTGGAATTTGGGTTATTGCATTGTGCAAACTCTAAAAAGGCATTCACACCTTCCTCGTATGCGATTGATAATCTATCAGACAAAATCCAAGATTTATCCATTACCTAAAAACTATAAAACAGAAAACATCTCGTGTAAGTGTCGAGTCTGATACCAACCTTATTAAACTAAAACAGAAAAAGATAACTACCTAGTAAACTATACATGTTAAACAAGAACACCAGCTTACAAATCATTTACAGTTAAAGTTTACTCTATTAAACTATACATGTTACATTATTTACAGTTAACTTACATGAGGCCTATAAAATATTATTCACAGACACAAAAAAATATTATCTTACATCATAGTAACATTTTCACAAACACCTATAAAATGTTATCTTGCAACCAAAAAATAATGATACAAAAACTGATACAAAAACCTAGTTACATTTTCACAAACACCTGGTGTGCTACATTAAAAATCAATAAATTGATTTTATAACCTAAATAAAACTCTACAACTACATTAAAACAGAAAACATAAAACTCTCAAACAAACAAATTAGGGCAATTAGGGCAAATTAGGGCAAATTACAGCATACCTTTCAAAATTAGGGCAAATTAGGGCAAACTGATGTCGAGTGTTTTGAGAGGGGTTTGAGATGGGAAATTAGGGCGGGAGTGTTTTGAGAGTTTTGAGAGGGGTTTGAGATGGGAAATTAGGGCGGGAGTGTTTTGAGAGTTTTGAGAGGGGTTTGATAAGGTTTTGAGAGTTTGAGAGGGAAGTGTTGAGTGTTAGAGCGGGAAGTGTTTTTTGCCAAAAAAAAACGAAGCAGATGGGAAAAAAACATAGATTACCCTTATTTAGGACGAAGCAAAACGAGCATCATCTAGCAGGCTAAATTTTAACTGATTATGACCCTATGTTATGACGCTTCTGAAAACGAGTCATCCCCAATAAAAAAATTACTCGTTATGACTCTTATTTTATGACTTTGCTATTTGCGCGTCAGCTTGTAGCGTGCGTCATAAAATGCGAGTCAAGGATAGACCTTTTTCTAGTAGTGCAAGAAAAGTATTTGCATCATGTTAAAGGTTGGAGAATTATTGACCTCAAGGGATATAAAGATTCAGAAATCTTTGATATGTATCAACATGCTAGAACTGTGTCTGATAGATTCATTGCTATGGGTTCTAAACAAGATGAGGCTGTGATTGATAAAATGAACGGGAAGATAAGGGGTGAAAAGAAGTCAAATGTGCCTGAGAAGATCAAAGAGGCTGAAAATGTTGAAGTACCTAAAATTGCAGAGCAGGTAAAGGAAAGCATAGAAGAAACCAAACCTACTCCTACCTATGAAAGCAAGAAGAGAGGAACAATTAAGAAAAATTTTGCTAGGAAGAAGAGGAAGGTTAGTGTTGCTGGCAGTTCAGATGTAGAGAAAGAAAATGAAAAGGAAGCTACAGAGGAGATAACCCAAGCTGAGCAAGAAAGGTTGATGTCTTTCACCACTTTGGCTACAAGAGAAGAACCAGAAATCTCAAATACAGTTCCTTTGGCAGCTAAACATCCAATCATCTCTTATACATTCAGAGTCAGAGTGAAAGTGAAGGGTATTGGTAGTTTAAGAGAACTAATGATATGTATTATGGGTTTATCAGATTCTCTCAAATGCTCAACTACATGGATACGGATGATGTGTGTGATGTTTGGAGATTGTACAAAGAAATATTTGGGGATAAACAGCTAGAAAATGATCATGAGAATATTATCTATCATAATCTGAAGATAATGTTTGAACCTCATGTTACTGATAGAGAACGGATTGAAATGAGAAACAAGAGGGTGAACAGATGGTATTTATATCAATCTTGTGGAGTTCATGAAGTATCAGCTAGAGGTGTTACTGTGTTTCTTCTGGTAGAAAAAGATTATCCTGGTTTGAATTCTAATAGAGAAATTATCACAGAGATGGTAAAACCTGGATTCTTAATGCTTCAGAAACATTTCAAGTCTGATGATATGGCTTGTAAATTGGTGCAGAAGTATGAGCAGATTTTAAATTCTAAGAAGTAAGTGTTTGGAAGGATCCTCTTCGTGTTTATTCGTGGTTAAGATAAATTTGATAATTTAGGAGGTAAATATCAAGTTTAGGGGAGGATTATTGGGTTTTAGGATTCTACTTCTGAGAAACTATCAAAATGTCAATCTGCTGCTGTATACTGAATCTGCTGCTGGTTGTTGAATCTGCTGCTAGTGTGAAAGTGCTGCTAGAAGAATTGCAAGACTCTGCTGCTCAGAGATTATTATAGAAACGAGTCTTGTAATTATAGTAAAGATTGTATAAATATTCTATAGGTTTAGGGTATCTTTTGTTTGTATAAGAAGTCATTTTAAACGTGCAGGGTTCCTTGTCTATAAAAGGAGATCCCTAGGGTTAGAATATGTACGTGTCTGTGAAAAAGTCGAATCACTTCAAGGTGTAAACTATAGCATTGTTAGAGTGCTCGTATTTAATATATTGAAGTGTTTAAGTGTGAAACTATTGTTCTTGGGTTCATCTTAAGTTAAACAGTATATTCATGTTTCATTCTTATATTTACTTTGTCTCATCAAATCAATAATTCCAACAATAACGGGATACGCATTGATTGGGATTTGATTTTTTAAATCTTACCCATACATAACTAACCCTACCAAATTTTACTCTCCTCTTTATACTTATCCCTCCGCTCATTCTTGCAATCGCTTTTCTCATCAAATCCACCATCGCCGTTCTATTCATTCTAATGGCTACTCGTCTCACATGATTGCTAACCTGGACAAGATGGAATTGAATGTTGATTTTCATGCTGTGATTGATTTCTTAACTGGGTCTTCAATTAATTATGCTTTATTGGTCAATCCTAACATTATTGGACCATGGATTCAACAATTTTAGGCTACCTCTGAATCTGGTTGGGAAGATGATGATGCATCTTTTATTCAAGCTACGGTTGCTGGAAAGACAATTAGGATTACTGAGGCTACAATAAGGGAGGATCTAATGTTTCATGATGAAGAAGGTACTATTAGGTTTGCTAAACAAGAATTATGGGATACACTTCGTGACATAGGGTATGAAGGTTCTCTCACAAGACATACTTTTCAGAAACCCTTATTCAGTCCACATTGGAAGTATCTTATTCACTGTGGAAAACTAGAAGGGGGGGGGGTTGAATAGTTTTACTTCTTTTTAATTTATAAAAACTTTGTTTATAAAAACACCAATTCAATATTTATGTGTCACCAAGAAACTTGCACAATTATAAGCAATAATATCAACAAGTATATGATATGACAAATATAAAAGTAAGTAAGTAAGTGAAAAGATAGAGTTGGAAAGATGGCACCGTGAGACAAAGGATTTATAGTGGTTCGGCTACGAATCTCCTCTTCATCCTACTCCACTCCCCGAGCACCTAACTCGGGAGTTTTCTTCACTATGTCAACAAGCTCCCTTATGGCGGAGAAAACCTTACACAACATTGCTTACACCGGCTTAACGACACAAAGCTAAATGTCGGGTCCTAATAGTAGCTAGAACCAATCTCACAACACAACACAACACAACTTATCTTCTTCTTCACAACACGACTTCTTCTTCACTACACAACTTCTTCTTCACGACACACCTTCTTCTCTTCACAACACAACTTCTCTTCTTTTCACAACACAACTACTTCAAAACTAGCACTAATTAATCTACTTACAATAGTCACAACACAACTATACAAGTAATATACACAATGTACACAACACTTCTTAAACTTGAGGTTGAAGGAGTATTCTTCTTTTGCACTTAGGATGATGATGGATGGTGAGGGATTGAATCACTTGAAACAAGGATTAGTAATCTAATGATCAAAGGGTTTTGGAAGATGTTTAGAGAGATTTTGGATCTGAAAATTTCGTGCAAAAGGTGAGGAAAAATACCAGATTTAAGGTGGTATTTATAGGGAAAAAATTCTGACAAAATCTGACACAGGGAGCGTGCCGGTCCCCTTAATTCATGGCCGGCCCCCTTAAAATTAAGGGGGCCGCCCTTTATAATTAAGGGGGCCGGCCTACTGTAACGGCCAGATTCTTTGTCTTTTGTGGGGAAAGTTTATTTGGTGAAAAATTAACTGATTTTGGTTAAAAATTTGAATTCATATATTTAGTATGATTAAAACATTTTTTCTTTATTTCCAAAATTGTTTTTCAAAATTATATAATATGTTTATATAATTAAATAAACTTTGTATTAATTAATTAAATACCCCTTTGATCATGAGATGTATTAAGCACTTGTTTATTCATACCTTAAGTGATTAAGTTGGATATAGTGATATAAACTAGCTTAATACTTGTTTACGTAGTAATCTTACGTTTGATGATTTTCCATTTTGTGATCATCAAAACGTAGAGATATCGAAAAATATAAATAACGATTTTACGCATTATTTATGTCAACAATCTCCCCCTTTTTGATGATTACAAAATCTAAACTCATTAAGCGAAAAATTAGTTTATATACAAGTATTAATATGAGTTTATATCACTTCTCCCCCTTTCTGTTAGCATCAAAAAGGTTTATCCCGATTGCATGGAGCTCCCCCTTGATGTATACCCCCCCTCGTTTTGAGGTCATAACAAATAATCGAGATATGGAATGCTTGCAAAAATATTTAGATAACACAACATATATAGCATGCATACATATAGAGAAAAGCATATAAGGCAAGACAAGTAATTATAAATCATAACAACAACAACATTCATTCATTCATAAAGATGTTACAAAATAATTATGCCCAACACATAATGATAGAACATTAGCATACATGTATGCTTGTCTTAGCAAACTATACTAAGGAAATACTTGAGTTGCCATCATGAGTGGTCTTGCATGGGTAACAAAAGGGTTGATTTGTGACTTTATTTGGGAGTCATGGAGGATGAATTTAAAGGTTGGAAGGTGATGGATATGGAGTGGATGGATTTGGTGGTGGAGATATTGGTGATGTTTTGGTAAGTAGATGCTCAATCCATGTGAGACGTTCATTAAGAACAAGATGTTGTTCTTGGAGGAATGTACAACAAATGCAATTGTTGACATGGTTTTCAAGATGGAATAAATGATTTGATGGTGATGAAGTGGTGGATGATGGTTGTTGTTCCAAATTGCGTTGAGTGAGGTGCAAC
>LBNU01003856.1:8140-18634 GCA_014162995.1 Artemisia annua | reverse complement strand
AATTCTGGCGAATTTGATCACATTTGTACTTTCTAATGCCATAATACCCCCATTTTGGCCAAATTTTTTTTTGTGGTAGTGCTTTGCACCAGCACCACAAATGGTAATCAGTCCACCATGTCTAGCACACATAAGGACTGGCTAATCCGAGAGCAAGCGGCTCTTGGTAAAGATATCTCAAATCCGTTTACGGCTGGCAATTTGCCAAAAGTTGTATGGTGCTCAACTCACCATATCTTTGATAGTGAAGAGTTGGCTAGCCCACAAGGTTATGGCTTGAGGTAAAGGCAGTGGAAAATCATAATTGGTAATCAATTCACCAAGATGATGATTATATTCCGTCAAAGAGTTGGCTATCCAAAAGCAAACGGCTTTTGGTAAAGACAAATCAAATCCGTTGACAGCTGATGGTTTGCTTAAAATCATTTGGTTATCAATGTACCAAAGTATCATACTAAAACATTGGCTACTCCAGAAGTAATGGCTTTTGGTAAAGAGACGTCAAATCCATTAAATTTTCAAAAAGGATTGCTAGGGACTAGCAATAGTTTAGTGTGGGGGATTGATGAGTGTGTAAATACTCATCATTTTTGTCCCATTCGCACTACAAAAACAATTAAAACACTCAGAAATGCCTCAAAATACAGAAAATATTCCTGGATTGTGTTTTTATATGTTTCAGGCACAAAAGGATTGAAAACTGATGCAAAACGAGTAAAGTTTGCATAATTGGTAGTTTCAGTCCCTGAACTTTCATAAATTGGCATAAATAGTCCCTGGCAATCAAAATGTAGAAAATTATCATTCAAGGTCCTTGTATTATTCAAAGTTGTCAAAATTGGTCCTTGAATGGAATTTTGGTCCTCGGGTGTTCGAATTGAAGAAAATACATCAAAGGTCCTTATGGAATTTCAAGATTGGCAAGAATGGTCCTTGGGCGAAATTTGGAAATTGGCAACATGGGTCCCTAAATTTCAGGAAATTTACAAACTTAGTCCTTGGGCTAATAATTTCTACAAACCAAACTTAACCCTTTAACCATTTAAAACATTACACCCCAACCCATTTAAACCTTCCACCCAAAACAAATCCAATAACAAACATAAACATAACCTGGCCCAAACTAAACCTTAGCCCAAAACCCAACACATCCCGGTTTTTTATAAACTCAGTCAAACGGTCAAAGCTTTCTCCTTCCTCCCTCCCATTATACACTGGTTAAACCACCCTCACCACCATGGATACTGCAACACCCCACCTTCTCCTGAAAAGCTCACCCCACACAATCCCCAACCCCACTAACCATCACAAAACCCGTACCTACCCCCTCCATTCCACGCTGGCAATCCCAATTGCCTCAACAAAGTTTCCCGCCAAAATTCATTTGAGGATTAGGATCATTGCTACTTTAATCCAAGGGATTGATTCGGGAAAGCACAAGGGACAACTTTGCATTGATTTCTATCACAGAAGAAGCACAAACAGGAAAGGAGACCTCAATTTGAGTCTAGTATAAATACAAGCTTCATTGTAACCTCAAAGGCATCCTTTTCTTGTACTTTTCTTTCTTAGTTTTTACATTTCAATTGTACTTCAGTAATTTTTAAGTTAATTCAAGTTTCATTTAAGTTTCAAGTAATTTCATTTTTTACTCAAGTTTTCAATTCCTGCAAATTGTTCTTGTTCATCTTTATTCATCCCAAGATTGTTCTCAGTAGCTTATTTAGATTATTTAAAAGCTTTTTGATGTTTCAAATTCAGTAAAACTCAGAAAAGAAAAAAAAATACAAGAAAAATTCAAAAAAAAAAAAAAAAAANGTTTAAGCTTGCTAAAAGCCTATTTAAAGATTTTCAGCAAAAGTTTCTTTTCAAAAAGTTGTTAAAGTTGTTGGTTAAATCATTTTGCAAAAAGAAAATTTGAAAAAAAATGTTTGCAAAAAAAAAGCAAAAGGCCAAGGTCGAACCCCTGACCTTTAGCTCAGATACACAACACCCACACTCAACACCAACTGCCCTAGGGTCTTTTTCAGTTAACATTTCCCCTTGTTTTTATTTAACCTAGTTTTCATTCCTTTTGCTTATTTAGTCCTTATTAGCTTATTTGAGTTAAATTTGCTTATTTTTCAACAGTAGCCTCATTTTTTAGTTTTTTTAAAAAATCTGTTTTAACTTGTAGTATTTATGTAAAAAGTTTCAGAATTTTTAGTTAGGTAATTTAATTATTAGAATTTAGTTTGTGTTAATTAGTTTTTAATTCATAATAAAAAGAATTTTCATCCAATTCTTAATTTTCTTTTTTCTAAAATTCTCTTTTGTCATCTAGTACGTAGGATAATTAGTTGTATGCACGTAGGACTAGTCGTGCTTAGATTTCACTTTTAAATTTGCGCGTTGACGTTTATTTTTAATAAACTTCACGTTACTTGTTTATAATGTGTTTTAGGATTTCCCGCTTCCTAATTATGTTTCCCGTAGTATTTTAGGATTTCCCTAGTTTTCTATTGCCTTTTGTTCCCTTTAGGTTGCGTTATTTTCATTTTCATTCATTAATTTACAATTTCCGTTAATTTAAAGTACGACAAAACCAAATAACCTTTCTCAACCAAACATACAAGATTTTAATCTCGATCTTTTCTCGAAACTTTCCATCCACACCTCGTTGGGGTACGACCTGGGAAATCACTTTCCCGGTCTTAAAATTATCACATTGCACGAGTTTACGAGGTAATTCTTTTCACGAAGGGTTTACTTGTATTTCTCCACGTCTTGTTGTGATCACGATAACATTGACTTCACTTTGTTGGTATTTTTGATATAAATTGTTTTACACAAAAACACAACGAATCAATGGCTCTGAGGGTTTTTCTAGGGGTATCTTACTCTAAAAATGAGAGTAACAAAAGGGTTTATACGGGGGTTAACTAACCAGTGTAGTTAGTTAATATCACATAACATATAAAGGCTTTTTGGGTGCAATCCTAGATTTTTACCAAGTTAGACAAGTCACTCCAATTACATCAATAATACTCATTATGGTGGTCTTGAATAGTATAAAAGCCATGTTCTAAAGTTTAAAAGTCACCAATACACTAAAGTTTTTGATTTTAGGCAAAAATAATGTTATGTGTGCGGCTATGTAATTTAGACTTTAACAAAACCATGCTAAAAAATTTTTAAATTTTGATATATTAAGTGCATTTTAAGCATATTTTGAAAAAGTTTGGACAAGTAAGTGTTCTAATTCTCCATCCCCACACTTAAGTTAAACAACGTCCTCGTTGTTTGTTTTAAAGGTTTAAAAACCGGAAAATAAAAGAATTAGAACAGAAAAAATTCCTTGATATTTGCTCGGAATGATCCTCCATTATGCGTTTACGAGCAAAGATCAACTTTCTTGTGGATTTAGAACGTTTAAGCTTCATGAATGATGTTTCCACAAAAAGTTCAGGAATCTATAATACCACCTAGACTTTAACACACCTGAGTTAAGAAGGTTCAAAATTGCATAATACATTAGTAGTTAGTAAAAATAAAACCTATAAATTAAAATTGTAAATCATCAGGTCAGTCGATACGCCGCATCCTATGGAAGAAGATGCGCCATATCGAGCCTCGAATTAATACGAACCAGAATAGAAGAGCGTCGTATCTTTAAACATGGATGCGCCGCATTAAATAAACTGACAGAATGTTTTAAAGTTGAAAAATAAAAATGCAGAAAAATAAAATAAGATATGACCAGTGGAGATGATACACCGCATTCCATTGTGGAGATGCGCCGCATCTTCTGTAGGTCTGACAGACTCGACACAAAACAAAAAATTGAAAAGAATTTCCGGGTTGTCTCCCGGTCAGCACTTGTCTTTATTCCAGAGTCTTCAAGTTAGACTCACGTTCAGCTCCTAGTAGCGATCATTAAAGTAGTCGGAAGCATCGCGCTCCCTAATTATCAGTCCAGTTGTGTCAACCACATCTTCCCCGTCCTTGATCTCCACTTCATGTATTTTCAATATCTGTATAAACAAAATTCTAACCCTTTCGGGTAGAGAGGATATAGTGATAAACGGAAGATTTTTATTATCATCTAAGCACAAATATCCAAGAGGTGATGGTAGGTCAACAAACAAGACTTTCTTGGTTTTCTCAACAATCATCCTACGTTTATTAATACTTTTAGAGCCACACAATTCGTTGCTAGAATTATTAATTACATTACGCTTAGAATTAGTGGACGCGTTAATGTCAGTAGGCTTCTCATGATTGGAATTAGTTAAATTATCTTCGATTAATGTGCCTTCCATTATTCCATCTTCTAGATTGAGATTTACATTTTCTCCTAGTCCTAGCATATAGACTCCTCTAATTATGCTTCTAACTGGATTTTCGCATTTATAGACTGATTTGTTATTCCCTAGCTTTAAAGATATTTTTCTTTTAAACACATTAATCTTAGCATGGGCCGTAGACAAGAAAGGTCTTCCGAGGATTAAAGGAATCTTAACATCTTCGGGCATATCTAGTATTATAAAGTCTACGGGGAACGCAAACTTCTCAATCCTAACTAGCACAATTTTAGCTATCCCTTTAGTTCGTTTCACCGTTTGATCAGCCAATTCAATAAGCAGCTTAGTTGTTGTTAATTTTCCTAAGCCTAGTGTAGTGAATGTCTTAAAGGGCATAACACTAACACTAGCTCCTAAATCAGCTAATGCATTATTGAAAGACATGTTATTAATTGAACAAGGTAAAGTAAAACTTTCTGGGTCTTTTTTTTATGAGGCAACACATGTAGATCGGTTGCAAGGTTCTCTTCTTTCATTGTAGCCTTGATCTCCTTTTCAATCCTTGACTTCTCCTTGAGTAGTCTTCTAACGATGATTGAAGAGTTAAAGAAATATTGGGGCTTTAAAACATCACCATTCTTCAATCTTCCAGGAAAAGGTATGTTAGGCATGACTTCTTCGGTAGTGGTTATGGCCTTGACATGATCTCTTGGATTAGTTTCAGTTGAGCTAGGTAGACTTCCATATCCCCTTTCTTGAAGCACCTTACTCATTTGACCTATTTGTTGTTCCAATGCTTTGATCGAAGCTCCTTGGTTTCTTGTCATAGTATCCGTCGAGGCACGGATTTATTTGATGATAGCAGTGTTTTGTTCTTGCCTTTTAGTAGCATCGGCGATAATTTGCTTTAGAGTGTCATCTAGAGTCTGCCTTCTCTCTTGATATGTGGGATTTCCATTGTACTGTCGATAGAATCCCGGAGCAGCTTCCCTAAACTTTCCTGAAGGTTGGAATGGTTGTCCAAATTGTGTGTAGTATGCTTCTTCAAAAGTCTCACTTTCATTCTTTGTAGGGCAGTCCTTAGTGTAGTGAGGTCCTTCGCATTGTTCACATCCAACTTGGGCAGCATATATCTTTTCATCTATTTTCTTCATCTCTCTACTAATTTTATCCAACTGAGCTTGAATTGCAGCATACTCGTCAAAATTAGTGCTGCTCTTAGTTCTAGTAGAGGTCCCGCTGTACCATTTTTGAGAATGATCAGCAGTTTCTTGGATGGCTTTTCTAGCATTAGCTGCACTCATTTGTGGCACAGCTCCCTTAGCATCCAAGATTTGTCTAGTGGGCACGTCCAATCCTTAATAAAATAGTATTATCTCCTGCATTTTGGTTATATAGTGTTGAGGATATCTTGCCAGTAAATCTTTAAAGCGCTCCCAAGCCTGGTAGAGAGTTTCATCGGGCTCTTGCTTGTAACTGTTGATGGCCTCCATCTTTTTAGCAGTCTTAGCAAGTGGACAATATCTTTACAGGAATTTGCTCTTCAGATCTTCCCATGTTGTGATTGAATTAGCAGGTTCATTCTTTAGCCACTTATTAGCAGCTCTTTTAAGTGAAAGTGGGAAGATTCGAAGCATAAGTTGGTCATCAGAGACTCCTTCTGTAGTAGAAAAATCTGCGATCTCGAGGACTTTATCTAAATGTTCACTAGCATCTTCATTATCTGTCCCACTGAAAGCATTTTCTCTTAGCTCCTTGAGAAACTGACCCTAAAATTCAAACTTTGACTTGTCATCAAACTTTGGTCTAGCAACTCCTAAACTGTAGTCAGTACGGGTTTTGTTCATGTATTCCTCCATGGTAGTGTTTTCTGTCATTGTTTCTGTTTCTTCTTCCTCCTCTCGTTCAGAAAAATATTCAAACTAGAATGAACTTGAAATTTCAAAGCTTCTTGTGCTGAAAAGCTTTCTTAATGAGTGAAGAGCTTGTTCAGGATCTTCGAAAGGTGTAATTAAGTTCTTAGTTGAACTTCTGGTCATGCACTACCTGAAATCATCACAAAAGCATCAGTAGGGTATGTTCAAGAAAGTATTATGTCAGAAAACTAACAACGAAAACGGAATACGAAAAATAAAAGTTGCTGATGTTTGCAGATGATGCGCCGTATCCCTGAAAAAGAATACGCCGTATCTTATTACGTTAAAATTAAATCATAAATTTATTTTAGAAAATAGATACGCCGCTTTTGAATTAGAATGCGCCGTACCTGTCAGATATCAAAAATCAAATATATTTATAAAAATAAAATGCGCCGTATTAGCAGAAGCTAATGCGCCGTATTTTCGTTACGTTTCAAAATACAAGATTTTTGATTAAGTATATGCGCCGTATCGATAAAATGGATGCGTCGCTTCTCTTTAACAATTCGAAAACTGTTTTTAATTTAAATATTAAATACGCCGTATCTGTTAAAACAGATGAGCAGCATGGCATTAGGGTTTCGAAAAATTCTTTATTAAAAACAGAATACGCCGTATCTTGGGGAAAGATACGTCGTACTCGAATTATTAAACGCGTTGTATTTTACAAAATTAAAACGCAATACGCCGCATCCGAGAAACAGATGTGCCGTATCGTTTGTATCTGCACATTACAACGTCAGTAAGTAAAAAGGAAAGAAAAATAAAAATAAAAATAAAAATTACAGAAAATAAAATACACAAAAAAACAGTAAATATGCAAATTATACAATGAATGCAAACTATATATTATACAACAAGTTAGGGGTTAGTGTCTAAAAACCTAATAAGAAGAAAAACTAATTAAAATACTAATAAATTTAACAGATACTAACAATCTTTTCATATTCTTTGCGTGGTAACGCATTATAAATTACCATTTTAGCCTCATTATTTTTAGAAAGTTTCTTTTTCAAATCATCGCTTTGTTTTTCATAAGAAACAAGTTCATCCTTTTTAGTTTCTGAATTATATTGTAAAGGAAGAAAATCACCATTAGTAATAACATGCCAAAGATCTAGATCATTTGATTTCACATAAGTTTCGAATCGATTTTTCCAATATAAAAATCCATCACTTTCAAATAATGGTGGTCTTTGCATAGATTACCCTTCTAAATATTTTTCCGATTTCATAGATCGATTCAAGTTTTAAAATACAATTTCTTTTAAAAATCTTGTTTGACGTGGCTCTTGATACCAATTGTGGAAAACTAGAAGGGGGTTGAATAGTTTTAAGTCCGTTTTAAAAAATTTATAAAAACAAGTTTGTTTTAAAAACTTCGATTCTAGTTTATGTTAATTCAGTACTTGCACTATATGAACAATTATATAGTTACTAACTAACTAAGCAAATATGGTATAAGTAAATAAGTAATGAATGTAAAGAGTTGGAAAGATCAAACCACAACACAAGAATTTATAGTGGTTCGGCTATAAGGTCACCTTCCTTGTTCCTACTCCACTCCCCGAGTCACCTACTCGAGAGTTTTCTTCACTATGTCAACAAACTCCCTTGTGGCGGAGAAACCTTACACAACTTTCGCTTACACCGGCTTAACGACACAAAGCTAGATGTCGGGTTCTAATCCTAGCTAGAACCAATCTCAAGACTCTTCACAACTTCTTCACTACTAGTACACACCACACCTTCTTCACTACTTCACACCACTTCACAACNACCGTGGCGGGACCTTTTGTCACACATGACGAAAAAAACGTGCGTGACTATATGCATATCGTCACACATTTTTGGCGTGACCAACAGAACTTTTTGTACCAGTGTCTCTAATATACCGCTATAACCTGAAATAAACTCAAGTACTAAATGGATGTTATAAGTAACATAAAATGATGAGTACATGTATCACATGAAATAATGGAACATATATATGACGACATGACTTTCCTTTTGGCGGTATGAATCGGTTTCGACCATGTTTCAGTATTAAGTCATTCGAAGAGAATGTGAAAAACTAGAAGGGGGGGGGGGTTGAATAGTTTTACGTCCGTTTTAAAATTTATAGAAACAAGTTTGTTTTAAAAACTTCGATTCTAGTTTATGTGAATTCAATACTTGCACTATATGAACAATTATATAGTTACTAACTAACTAAGCAAATATGGTATAAGAAAATAAGTAATGAAAGTAAAGAGTTGGAAAGATCAAACCACAACACAAGAATTTATAGTGGTTCGGCTACAAGGTCACCTTCCTTGTTCCTACTCCACTCCCCGAGTCACCTACTCGAGAGTTTTCTTCACTATGTCAACAAACTCCCTTGTGGCGGAGAAACCTTACACAAGTTTCGCTTACACCGGCTTAACGACACAAAGCTAGATGTCGGGTTCTAATCCTAGCTAGAACCAATCTCACGACTCTTCACAACTTCTTCACTACTAGTACACACCACACCTTCTTCACTACTTCACACCACTTCACAACTTCTTCTTCTCCACACAACTACTACTTCTCCTAAAACTACTTATTACAAGCACAACACAACTACACAAATAATTTACACAATGTACACAACTAATCTACAATACTTCTTAAACTTGGTTGTTGAAGGAGTATTCTTCTTTTGCACTTTGGATGAGAAGGGATTGAATCACTTGAAACAAGGATTAATAATCTAATGATCAAAGGGTTTTAGAAGATGTTTAGAGAGATTTAGATCTGAAAATTTTCGTGCAAAAGGTGAGAAAAATACCAGGTTTGAGGTGGTATTTATAGGAGAAAATTTCTGACATAATCTGACAGGGGAGCGTGGCCGGCCCCCTTAATTCATGGCCGGCCCCCTTAAAATTAAGGGGGTCGCGCCTTATAATTAAGGGGGCCACCCAGCTGTAACGGCCAGATTTTCTGTCTTTTAGTGGGGAAGGTTTATTAGGTGAAAAACTAACTGATTTTGGTTAAAAATTTGAATTCATATATTTAGTATGATTTAAACATTTTCTTTTATTACCAAAAGTGTTTTTCAAAAATATATAATATGTTTATATTATTAAATAAACTTTGTAATAATTAATTAAATATCCCTTTGATCATGAGATGTATTAAGCACTTGTTTATTCATACCTTAAGTGATTAAGTTGGATAAAATGATATAAACTAGCTTAATACTTGTTTACGTAGTAATCTTACGTTTAATGATTTTACATTTTGTGATCATCAAAACGTAAAGATATCGAAAAATATAAATAACGTTTTTATGCATTATTTATGTCAACAATCTCCCCCTTTTTGATGATTACAAAATCTAAACTCATTAAAACGAAAATTAGTATATATACAAGTATTTCGTGAGTTTATATCAATTCTCCCCCTTTTTGTTAGCATCAAAAAGGTTATCCCAATAAAATTGGAGCTCCCCCTTGACGTATACTCCCCCTCGTTTTGAGGTCATAAGAAGAAATCGAGATATGGAATTCTTGCAAAAAATATTTAGCGGACAAGCAATATATATATATATATATATATATATATATATATATATATATATATATATATATATATATATATATATATATATATATATATATATAATGATGGATGATGTTGATGGTATGGAGGAAGTGGAGGTTCCATTTGTGGAAGGTGTTTTTGAGGGTGCATTAGGTGGACTAGGAGATGAGCATTGATGTTGAGGTGATGGAGTGGTGTTATCTTCATTAGTGATGTCAATGAAGAGTTGTTTTGGTGGAATAATGACAAGTTTTTGTTTCTTGCCATTGTTTGAGTTTGTGGTTCTTGGTGATGAAATGGTGGAAGGATGAAGTTTGATGAAGGTTGAGGATGATGGAGTGTGAATTAAACATGCATGGGGATTATATAGTATGAAAACATGTTTAGAAATGGAATTAATTTGAAAATAAGTGGTTAGATACCAAAATCAGTTTAGTTTTAAAGGGAAATGGTAGCTGAGACTAGCAAAAGGAGTCACAAGATGCAAAAGAAAACAGTAGAAAATACTGTATGGGTGGTCGGTCCCCTTAAATACAGGTCGGTCCCCTTAAATTTAAGGGGGCCGCCCCTTATGAATTAAGGGGGCCGCCTATCTGACAACCCAGAAAACAAAAAAATTCAAAATTTTTCTGGAAAAATGTTATTTTCTGTTTTGTGTTTGCAGCAAGCTCTATTTGGACATTTCACATTGGTTTTGGTCTATTAGAAAGCATACATGTTACATA
>LBNU01003855.1:5160-20112 GCA_014162995.1 Artemisia annua | reverse complement strand
AGTATATGCATCATCTTCTTGTCTTAAATAACCTGTTAAAATGGAAATACTACAAGAAACCTCGCGTAAAATCGGCGACATTATTCATATATATATAGACGTTAACCTAGAAAGCAAGTAAGATATAATGCTTGTGGAATGAATTTTCTACAGGTTTCCTGGAATTTATAAGATGAGATTTTAACAAACATACAAGTTCCGTTAGAAAACTTAATCAACAAATAAATTCCAGAATTTTACACCTGACGTCGTCAGGTATTAACCCCTGATGCCGTCAGAGTGGTCTGACAGAAAGTTTTAGTTGTGTTTCCGGAAAATTTCTTGGAAAACCTATGTCTTAATTCCTGGAAATTCTGCAGAAAATCATTATGACTCGATACAAGCATTTGACTCTAACAATTACAAGTATGTATGCTTATTATTTATTGTTGTGATTCATGTTTCGATATGTTCTTTTAAACTTATTTAAATTTTCCTTACACTTAACTTTTGCAAAATACCTTTATATGTGATTAAGACGAAGTTAAAAACAAAATAAAGCATTTTTACAATCAAGTTAAATCATGAATCTCAAACAATAACAATAGAAATGCATACGGAAATAAATAAAACATAAAAACAAACAAAACAAAGATAGGCATGGGGTGCCTCCCACGAAGCGCTTTTCTTTATTAAAGAGTCTTGTAGCTAGACTCGAGGCCTTGCCTCGTTACGTGACTCCTAGATGAGTTACCCCCTCATTCAAAATGTCTTTGGGGTCGAACTTCTCCTTCAACTTCCTATTGGTGGGTCTAGTCTTATATGCTTTTTTGAATTTCTCCCCATCCGGATCATAGAGAGTGAGCTTAATGTGCCATTGCCCGTCTCCCTCTTTTGGTGGCTTCTTCCAATCCCATTTTTCCTTATCTTCCTCAATTATTAATTTAAATACATAATAATTATTATTATATTTAATATACATATATATATATATATATATATATATATATATATATATATATATATATTATAACAGGAGGCATTACACGTAGATAAATCAACAAAATGCCACCTCATTGCCACCTCATCGCCATGTAATTCATTAATTGCCATGTCATCACATTCTATCCATATAAGCATATATATCACAATTAAAGTCCAGGGAAAATCTTTTGATGTGCAATTTGGATGTAAATTATTTTTTCCAATAAATTCGGCTATTTTTTTTTTTTAAATGTAGCTGCATGGATTCGAACTCAAGAGCATCTACATATTATGTGATATGTTACCCACGACCACATCATTTTTTTGGTTAGATTCTATAGCCAAAACTCTATATAGGATAACAAGTAATTATCTCTTTTAAGCAATAATTATTTACTTTAATGAAAAAACCCAACCCAACTCATCCCATATCATTATACGTACCCTAAAACAAATCCCTGCAACCCTAAAACACCACACACAAACAATACAGAGTTTTCTGCTGATGAAGGACCAACCAATGGCGTGTTATCTTTGTAATTTGTATGGCTACTCTTTACCATTATTTTCATGGCTTCCATAATTTACGGATATGCTTATAATTATGGCTACTCTTTACCTTTATTTGGAAAAGGCAATAAATAAAATAGTAATTCATAGAAGTCGCTATTGTTTTTTTTCCTTTTGATTTGCGTTTTTGTTTTTACAGAATGTTTAAATTCTTATTCATAATCCATGTGAGCATATGTAAGGTAACTACTGATAGAAGACAACATAGTGTGCTTTCTATATGTTCAGATTCCATGGTTCATGCATGCATTAATCTTTTATTTTGTGAGCTGTCTATATATTAGTAGGTGAGTATGTTTCCTGTTTTCAAAACCCTCATGTTTTTACATGCATTTATTTAGATTAATGACTATTGACATATTTGTTTTGGTGAGACGGCCATGGAGTGCATGAGGTTCACTACAAAGTAAAAACATAGAGATTACTATGACATATTGTAATAATAAGGTTCGTGTTTGTTTAGATGTTCTTGTTTGTATTATGTAGACAAAGCTAACTACATGTTATTAATTGTGTGACCATTTGATATCTTGTTGTAGGAAGCCAAGGTAGTCGTTGATGTTATTAATAAAAAAGTTACCAGCATTAGAATTGAAGCACAGTAGACGGAAAAATGTTAGAGCTTTTAAAGCTTCAAACTGATATTGGCTACTATTACGCTAATTTAGATGCGAAGGTAATTTTGTATTCTTTTTGTACTATTATTAGCACCACATGCTTCTGAGTAATGCATAAGGTGAGGATGAAAGCGCTATGACACCAGAATCATTGGCATGGTTGGTTTGTACCATTAGTTAGATTGTTTATGTTTTGATTACAAGTGAACAGGTCCTGGAGGCTCGAGGGCACAATACTCTGTCGATGTCGAGTTATCTGGATTGGTTAGTTTCATAATGTTTTAATCTTTTAATCGTTCTCTACGCATACTAACTGACATGTTGCCACTACTTTAGGTTTTGTCCCTTGATGAAGATCAGTTGCAGCAAATATTGTATCTATACGATTATCGATGCACCTGTCGGCTAAGAGAAAAGTGAGTAAAATGTTGTTTAGACAGCTTTATTATTCTTAGTTACATGCTGATAGCAATCAACTTTAACGAGTTAGTTGATGTTTAGTTCCAGGAGCTATTGCTATCAACACATGTAGTCTACTTCAGGTCCATATTCAACGCTGTAAGGTATTCGATAGAGATTAAATTACATATGCATAAAACTAAGTTTTTTGTAATTAAATCAACAATGAAGACTACTTATGTCAACATTATATCACTAACAATCAAACACCCCTATATAACTGTTATGAAATAGTAAGGGGAGGTTATGAGTATTCCGATTTAAATCCATACGTTCGGCATCCTGATGCTATGAGTTGAGGTCAGAACTCAATTCCGTAAAGCGCTTTTGTCACAATTCTCAATTTCAGGTCACTTTCCCAAGTCTTGACATTTTCATATTCACATATTTCAATTCATCATTTCACGTAAACTAGGTTTACAGATATTCATTTGACGAAACCGGGTAGGTTACGTCACATTATCATTCATCATACATTTCATAGACTAGGGTTAGTCTACATTTCATCACGACATCATTTGCATTCTATCTCACTCGTAGAATATATAATTTCAAGTACGCTACATTTATTTATTTATTTATTTCTAAATAAATATTAACATATGATTATAGTTTTTTAATCAATACACCAAACAAATCCCACTATGGCACTAATATTTTTATTATATTAGAAATATTCCCACTAAAATTATAAAAGTTAATTATTTTATATTTTAAGGTTTTATATTTTTAAACCTTCATTTATATTAACTTATAACAATATTTGTACAACCAAGCAATATCTATCAAAACACCTAATGTTTACAAAAATTATATTTTTATAATTTTTACAACTTTGTTATATCCCGTCTTGTTCCGTTGTATTTTATTTTTAATTAACCCGGTACCCGATAACGCTAAAATTACAAAACTATACACTAAACGGTACCCCGTAAAAATAAAGTTGTGCAAAAATATGACCAAGCTACCACCTCTTGTGAGGTGGCCGGCCATGAGGTGCCCAAGGACACATGGTGTCCCCCTAAATCCACTAACTAAACTCCACTATACCAAACTATTATCTCATACATGCAAGTGTAAGATTTTGTGATAAAAAAAAAATAGTGATCTTCCTCTCTTCTTCTTGCCTTGCTCGTTCCAACTCAAACACAAAGGAGAACCAAGAATTTTTCAAGTACAACTTCATAAACAAGAAGTAGTTATCATCCATTACAAGGTTTTGAAGTATAAACCTATGGATTAGTAGGGTTTTCTTCTTAAAAATTAGTAACCTTCCAAGTAAGTTCATCACTTTATTTTCACAAGTTCTACCAAAATTTCTTACAAGGTTTATGTACTTTTATTGTTTTTGGACATGCATGTAAAATCTATACCACAAAACCTATGTTTTATATCATTTTTATGTATAAAATGAATTACTTGTGAACCTTTGGAGAAATGGTTGAAAAGATGATATTAGGGAACCCATGACACCCTAAGAAGGTGTATGGTAGATTAAGGGATTGTTGATGTTGTTGGTGATGGACTTGGACAAGTATAAACTAGTAAAAACCATTTTTAAGACAATATATTTCACTACTGTCCCTATTTGTAAAACTGAGTAAACTCAGTAAGTTTTGGTTAATTTTTGACCCAAGAACTAGAAAATACACTTTTAGATGAATTCATGGTCGAAAGAACGGATATAAACGGAGTTACGATGAAAAAGTTATGCCAAAAACAAGTTACACTATATATATATATACATTTCTGAAAAATTTGTTGCTGATGTACGAAATTCATTGACCAAAAACGAGCCTTAGACCTTGTCAAAACATACCAAACTGTTGAAAATATGTTAGTTCACCTTTTTACCTTTTCGGGGATATAAAGAACTCGAGAAACGGACTTATAACGAATTAGTTATGAATTTTCAAAGATATATGTTTACTAAAAATTTCCATCAGCACTAACACTTAGTATATTTTTAAGACAAACCAGAAAATCTACAAACACCCATGTTGGGAGCCATTTTCCCGTCAAATGACTCAGTTCTGGAGTTGGGACTCCAAGGAACAAAAGTTAGAGCACCTGGCCTAGTTTTCAAATCAAAAATCTGTTTGTCATTTGGACTTAAAATGAGTAATCTACAGCTATCCAAACATTCACAAAAACTGCCCAGAAATGGCAGTTTTGGCCTAAACACCATACTTTTCGACCATTTATCTTAAAATCTGGGCATATTGAGCAAAACTTCACTACTGAACATATTTAAGCTTGGTGCTAAGCTTTCCAGAAATACCAATTTTGTTTCCTAACTCTCAATATTCACTGATTTACAACTAGTTTTCCGAGGCCATTTTTAGCCGTATTTCAGAAATTACTAAGTATAATATTTACGACGAAAACTTGTATTTTCACAATTTATCACCAAATAACTATCGTACAACATTATTACACTATATGAACATGTAATATTCATTATGACTTTATACGATAATATAAATTATATTTTCGACAATATTACATATTTTGAATTAATACGAGTGGTATAGATTATAAGTGCAAGTGCATACACGAATTCATTTCATAATCTAAATTAGATTACATGCATTCATTTTAGGTTGCGGCTAGGAGTTGCACCTCATCACTTCAGTTCATACACTACATATTGTACCATCACTTGAGGTGAGTTTTCATAGCCCCGTTTACATTTCATTATTTATTTCAAATCCCACGGGGGAGAATACATTGCACCATTTTTCATACGAGCCTAAGTATCAAATCCATATACATTACTTAAGTTACCACATTGCCTTGTTTTAAGTCCCCTATTATCATGAACCGTTAATTGTATTTAAGCGAGAGTGAGTGGATAGATCTATTGAGGGTGACGCCTCCATCCGTGTTGGGGTTACCAATAGTCAAACGGATGCATTTCATTTGATCATTGTTAGAGTGTCTGGCAAAACACTCTGGAGGGGCATTACATACAGTCTAGCTTCGGGGTCATGAGCTTAAGAGATAATGTACACTTTTATTAATTATGTGACAGTTCGTCATTCACTTATACTTATGGTTATCGTACAACATTCATTTTCATCAACCTATGATTTCTCACCAACATTATTGTTGACCGTTTTAGCAATGTATTTTCAGGTAACTAAGATAACAACATGTGACTTGCATATGGACCTACTTGGAGTCGAGGAGTCGACGCGTCTCACCTTTCATTTCATGCACTTATGTAACGTTTGATCATGTTGAACTTGTTTTCATGAATTTGTAACACCATTTTGGGACCTATTTTGTAAAATCTGAATGTTTTAATGATCAAACGATGTATTTTCAAAACGACACTTTAGGTCGTTCAATATAACCTTGTATGAGATGCCATGATCGTTACACCCAGGTATTCAATTCCGCTGCCATATAACAGGTAAATTCAGGGTGTGACAGCTTTTATGTGAAGATCATTGAGACTCCTAAAGCAACTACACATGGAATCTATTGCTTCATCCATGGTACTAAAATTTAAGGTATTATAGCAGATTTTTTAACATGATCAATTTGAGAGATATTAACTTATTGGTCTGTATAGGACGAATATGATGTATACCCTCCTATACAATCAGCAGTCTTTCATATATATGGTTGGAACATCTATGATGAATTCACATCACAGAAAAATGTCAAACATACTTTAAGCAGTTAACGAGCTAACTGGTCCTACTTATTGAATTAGTAGATTTACTAATTCATATTTTTTTTAATTGAATGTTGTTGTTTTTAGGAATTTAATGGATGTGTTATAGACTGGACAGCTTTTGATAAGTAGATCCATCTAATGGCGGTTTAGATTACTTACAGGTGGTTCAAATTTTATTAATTTATATACTCTGATTCATATTCATATTTGCTTAATTGTATGATAGAAGGAGTTCGATATTCTCCCTATAAATCGAAAAAGATTATTCTAATTCGGTTCTTGAGGACAATCTTTCATTAACAAAAGCAGGTGTGGTACAAACTGCTAAGAGTTTCTTTATTGATGACTGTCATTCTCACTAATTCAGCTATTATGCTACAAATACCTTAATTTTTTTTACCAACTGTTACTGCTATAGGCAGCATTATTTCTGTAGTTGTTTGATCCTTTTTATGGTTTCTTATTTATTTATTTGTTTACTATTGGGGAGTGTGCAGGCCCGCCACGGAAGTATTTGATAATCCTTTACTCGATCCATCTGAATGTATCATGAACTATAAGCTCATATGATTTCCACCAGGTCATGAATTGTCCATCGTTGTTTGAAATTTATAGTGATTTCTATCAATATTATTGTTTTAGGGTCCAACTAAATCGTATTGTAGTGGAAATGGCTGAGATTAAACTGGACAATAATGTTTATGTCAAGCATCGTTTAGTAATGATGCTTTTTTATCTTCTTATTTTTTATTTAACTCAACGAAACAGGGTAATCTTTTTGGTCTGACAGACAAAGAGAATGCCCCGAAGACAGTAAAAGGTTTAAAGATATTTGGTGCCGGAAAGATATTGGAAAATAGTAGAACGGTAGGCGAATGCAGGAGTCCACTGTACGTGTGATGTTCCTGGGGGTAAACACATCTTATAGTAGAGTTTCATGGATTGCTTTATTATAATAGAACCAATTATACAATGACCATTCTTTACGTTTTGCCCATTATTTAGACACAGTGATACTACTATTGTTTCGTAATTGTTGGCATTTGGCGAGATATGTGTTTGGTATCCACATACGACCCGTAAACCAATTTTCATTCAGAATCATCTTTGCGGACTATACAACGGACGACGATTTTTTGGGAAAATGTAGTTCATCGAAAGACCAGGTAAGCACATCTTACAGTAGATTTGCATGGATTGATTTATTATAATAGAACCAATTATACAATGACCATTCTTTACGTTTTGCCCATTATTTAGACACAGTGATACTACTATGGTAGCTAATAAGCTCACAAATAAGTTAAATCAGCACTACTAAATAAGCTCATAAGTATAATGATAAGCCCGGAAAAAATGTGTTAAGTCAAATAAGCTTAAAGTGGTGTTTGTATACGCTTATTTGATGGGCTTATGAGCTTATTCACTTGAACTTACAAATGGATAAGATTTGTAAGCTCACAAAATGAAGATTACGAGCTTATCAAATTTGCAATAACCTCATAAGCCAACAAATATGTTGAATCACCACCTCCTAATAAGCTCATAAGTATAATGATAACCCCCAAAAAATAAAATAAAATGAGTCAAGTCAAATAAGCTTAAAGTGGTGTTTGCATACGCCTATTTGATAGGCTTATGAGCTTATTAAGAGTTTGATAAGCTCAAAAGCTTCCTTTTTTGGGCTTATGAGCTTATTCACTTGAACTTATGAACTTTGTAAGCTCATAAGCACAAACAGATTAGATTTGTAAGCCCACAAAATGAAGCTTATGAACTTACCAAATTTGCAATAAGCTCATAAGCCTACATACATAAACCCCATATTAGACATCCCATGCCATTTGCATTAGCATTATTAGTTTTTCGCACGGTTTATTCATCTATTTTTTCTGTGTATATGTGCAGTTGAAAATATCAAAAACACTATAATATTTGTTGGGACTATAATAACTATGTTTTCCGTCTTTATAGTTTTATTAGTTGCAACGTCAATGGTTTCTAATTCCTTAGTGTCAATTGTAATTGTAGTAAACATTGTTAACTTAAACAAATAGAACCTTTAACGTCTGATTTTTGTTGTTACGTTGCATACTTAAATATCTTATTCGTGTAAAGATATTAGACATATGACGTTATTAGCATTAGCATGACCAGCAATGTAGATTTTTTTCGGGACGATTAGTAGTTTTTTCTCTTTGTATGTGATTGATTAAAAAGATCAACAACACCATGATATTTGTTCAGACTAAAATAACTGATATATATATATATATATATATATATATATATATATATATATATATATATATATATATATATATATAATATATATATATATATGTTTTCTGTTTTTATAGTCTTATTGGTTACAACCTTAATGGTTTAACCTACGATAGTATTACACATTGTTTTCTGTTTTCATATGTTCTTGACATTATGTAATATGTTAAGGCATATCAACCACGTTTCTGATGTGAAAGAAGATGCTATGGAGTCTTTATATGTGAAACGTGCAAGGAAGAAATCGTTAGCTGCTGATAATGATAATATCGTTGAGCATGAAGTTGTTGTAGATTCTCTTCCTGTGATTATTGTTGGAAAACGCCAGTTCAGGACTGGTAACTTACAGCCTTTCAGCTTCATCTTTGTTAATTTGTCTAATCAAGAATTAAGCCGTTAAGATTTTTTATTTTATTTATTTATTTTTATTTTTTGTAGTGAAAACTTCTAAGTTCGCAAAGAATGAGGATGAAATGGGTGAAAATGAAGATGTAGGGAGAGACAATGGTATAGTAAAGCTGACAAAAGCAGAAAAACGGGCAAAGATTAAGAAACAGAGGAAGGAGGCAAAAAAAACAAGGGAAAGAGGTGACGGGTGAAGAAGAAGTGCAACAAAGCTCTCAAGCTGAAGTTTTGGTACTTTTTTCACATAACTTATTTGAAGAATGTAATTGTTACGTTCTTTTTAGAATGTAGTTCATCGAAAGATCAGGTAAGCACATCTTATAGTAGAATTGCATGGATTGCTTTAATATAAAAAACCAATTATACAATGCCTATTCTTTACTTTACAGGTCCTGCTGAAAACAGTTACTTAGACTTTTATAAGCCAATGTGTACATAAGATCTCAAAACTACCAAATTCATTTCAAACACCCTTTAGTAAACCACTCATCAGGTAGTAATCTTTGAATTGATTCTTATTCTATTCCTAATTTTGAATTTTGGGATTGAGTAGTTTGTTTCAGTTGAAGAGTGAATAAATGAATATGTTTACCGTGGTTGTGGAATTGTGTAGGAAGCTGAGCTTTAATCTAAATTTTAAGTTCTCTGAAGCTAAAACCGAAGTCATGAGCGAAGGAGGAAACACAGGAGTACCTCCAAAATACTGATGCTTGCAGCTAGCTGGTGCTCGCAACTTAGCGTGCTGCTGTTGCGCTTGAGGCTTTAGTGGCAACTCTCAATATGATAATGGCATTTTTGACCTATTTACATTAATGAGTCAATATGGGAACTATGTAGGTGTAAACGTGTAAGGCACTTCTGAATCAGCAGACTTGCGAGCCAGTATTCCTCATCTTCGATCGTTTAGGGTAAGATTCAAAACCAAGAACAGAAGTGTTTCAGTATCCATCCCTGTGAACTCTATAGATTTAAATTCTGGTGACAGAAAGGAAAAAAAAGTTTCAGTATCTCGACTCACTTGGAGGAACCAAAGTACTGAGAGCATTGATAATCAAGCATACTTGATACATTCTACATGTATAACCATTATATTTTACATGATACACATAAGTGCATCATTTTAGGACAACCCGGGTTCTTTTTTTATTCGTAATTAACTGAGCGGTAACTCTTTCTTGCAGGAAAAAACGGCATTTATCTTCTGTTTAGAAGACATAGCACTCTTCTGTCATGACTGTAACGAACCAATTCATACAGCAAGTAGCCTTGCTGCCAACCACCAATGTTTCTTAGCCACTGGGATTCGTGTGGCTCTTAGTTCCGATTCCACCTAAGAGCCCAAAAAGAACCAACATGACCGACCACAACTATCCACTAAGAATGTGGCATGTATAATTTTCAGATTTTGAATTCTCTAATAAGGTATATTACCCGTCTTTTTTTTCCTTTTTATTTATTATTTATTTATTGGTAATTTAGCACTTCATATACATTAAAATACACTTATTTGAACTGTTAAAGCACTCTATAATGGACTAATTTATAAGTAAATAAGCTAAAATATATGCGTCTAAATGTGGACCTTTTGGTCTGCAGAAACAACTTTTGGCTGTCATATTCTCTTTTGGTTGAAGCTTACAAGCACGGAGCATATTTTTTAGCTGATTTCAGTGTGGCATAAGTTATAGTTGGGAATATGCAACGATCCCTACTGTACAACATGTCCAACTCCATACAGTTACAAAGGACTGGTGCTGATCCCAAGAGTTTCCTCGGGTCTTGATCACATTGTATTACTCTTCTCTTTGGAATAAACTTACTTTTACTACCATTACTTGTGTGTGTAGGGTTTTGCCCATACTCCTTCCAAGTTAATGATCAAGTTTTGCTCATCTTACAGCCCAACTCCTACCAAGTTAAGATTGAGTGTACTGAATTACAAGTTCAGATACTACCTTACAACTGAATTTCACAAATTCCTGTTAAATTATTAGAGTACGTACATTTCCTGTTAGAGTACGTACATGAGCCGATTAAAGGCGATGTTGATTGCACATGAGCCGATTGAAGAGGCTCAAACTCATCTTTGTGTAGCCGATCAAATGGCATTTGAGTATACGTTGCAGACAAAAAAGGGGTGAGGTATGCATAGCAGGCTGAACAGGTCAGAAGTCATTTTCTTTTTTCAGTAGTAGATTACGGAGCACTGAGCCTTGGTTGAAAAGATCAGGCCGTGCATCCACATTATATTGTTTGACAAAGCAACAAAGCCTTTCTAATTTTTGTAAGAGATAGTATATTTAGCACGGTTTAATGCCTTTGAAGCGCACGAAATTCAAGCAAGGTGAGTAATGGTGTTGGTGTTGTCCTCCTGATGGAAAGAAATCTCGCTATGGAGAGGGATTACCAATTCTTAGTGTATTCAGGTACTTTTGCACTTCCTTCATATTTATGTCTTTTTAAGTGCTAATGTTTCCTTATGTTGACGCGGTACCAACTCTTGGTGTATTCAAATATTTAGTGAACTTTAACCAAAAGAATAGCATTTCAAGCTTTAATGACTGTTGATGTTTATATAGTAGGTGTATTGTTTAAGAGGGATGTTTTTAAGAATGGGATTATGTGTAATATGTTGTTGATTAGTACTTTAGGTGTACTGTTGCAGCTAGGTGCGGTTTAATTTGAAAGTTGGCTTTTCGCCTATTAGCGAGTAAAAGAAAACTATTGTTAGAGGTGGGAATTTTATCCAAAAACCAGTTAATGTGGTTCGTTTACGTAAAGTGGTTCATATGGTATAGATCAACACTTTAATCGTACGAGCCAAATGGTTCAATAAGTTCAAATGGGTCAAAAGTTTATCTACATTGGTTTCAAATACCTATAATCTATTAACTGTCTATTAAAAGAAGTTAGATGAATTATTTTAGTAAAATATCTTTGTAGTATCCTCTAATACATTGATTACTTATAAACTTATAAAGAGAGATAGAATTTAGGAAACCAACTCGGCCTACACTCTCTGATATGTACTTAAAAATGACCATTTGTGAACATGTAATTAGATTTTATAGCCACCCCGTTGGTTTTGTAATCCCTACCTAATATCTAACAGATTGGTCATCAGCGACAACTTACAACCTACATCCCATTGCAAATGTTCAACAACCAATTCAACAGTTGTAATGGTTTAACTGATTTGACGCTACTAATAATAAGAGTACTGCAATTATGCCCTATTTGGAATTTTTAAGTCTATTAACTGGATTTTTTGTAACTTATATTTCATTGTAGTTGCAACGACGTAATTATTATAAGTAGCGTGTATTTTCTTTTTCTTAGTTTAGGTAACTTTTATGTGGTAGTTATGATATACTCATGTACGTAAACGCAAATATTTGTTCTTATGGCCTGATGGGTAATATATTAAGATTTGTTATTCCTTATCAGTTTATCATTTGGGAGAAATTTTTAATTAGAACGTTCTAAGTTATAGGAGAGCCTCAAATGTAGTGTTTTTGTTATGCTGCGATTTTATTTCTTTATCAGTTTGTTTTATTGGACTTAAAACGGGTTAAACCACTTTAGAACTTTTGCTATTGTTGGTGTTCCACCCGCGATTATGAGAAAATGATTATTCCATGGATATTACCAGTGAATGCCAAGCAAACTTCATCACCTTCAGAATTGCTTACAATGTGGTTCGGTGAAACCGACTATTTTCATTAAGATCTTGACTCTATTGCAATGCGGGTTTGTTTTTCTATGTGTACAGAAACGAAGTAGTCAAGGAAATGTTATAGGTACACCCCCTTGTGTTTTGAATCAACTTGTGAATGAGATGAATGACATATCAACCAAGAAGTCTGTGTTCATCACTGGTGCTACTAACGTGCCTGAGATCATCGATCATGCACTTTTAAGTCTTGGTCGTCTTGATCACTGTGACGAAAGAGATGATGGATAGCGGTTTGGAGACCATGGCTGCGTGACTCTTATCCTTTTCGTTGTTATATATTAATGAAGACATCATTGTAGCCATAGTTGCCTACTCCTATTTCATCACTACTTATCTTGGATATCCTTCTTTTTAACTTATCATCATATTATTTTATTAATAAGATATGCCCTCTTAGATCACTATTTTATTTCTACGTCCCAATTAAATTCGTCTAGTATCTTATTGAATTATAAGTTACAGTACAAGAAGTGAGAAAATCGAGAAGTCTGAAACGAAAGTTAGTTCATTTGGATTTGTATGGGTATAAAAAATTTGCAAGGTTTGCAGGTTCAAGTGGTACATTCCATGCCCATTGCGTTGTATTGATTAAGTTAAAAGTTAGAATNATATATATATATATATATATATATATGTGTGTGTGTGTGTGTGTGTGTGTGTGTGTGTGTGTGTGTGTGTGTGTGTGTGTGTGTGTGTGTGTGTGTGTGTGGAAAACAAGAAGGGGGGGTTGAATATTTTTATGTTTTTTTAATTTATAAAAGGTTTACTTAAAAAAATCTTCGATTCTAGTTTATGTGAATTCAATATTTGCACTATATGAACAATTATTAAGTTACTAACTAACTAAGCAAATATAATAAAAGTATAATGAAAAGATAGAATTAGAAAGAGCAAACCACAACACACGGATTTATAGTGGTTCGGCTACAAGGACTCCTTCCTTGTTCCTACTCCACTCCCCGAGTCACCTACTCGAGAGTTTTCTTTACTATGTCAACAAACTCCCTTGTGGCGGAGAAACCTTACACACCTTTGCTTACACCGTTTAGCGACACCAAGCAAAATGATGAGTTCTAATGGTAGCTAGAACCAATCTCACAACTTCACAACTAGTCACAACTTCTACACAACACTACTACTTCACTACTTCACTACTATATCTTCACAACACAACTTCTACCCACCTAGCTCTACTTATCACAAGAACTACACAACTTTACAAATGATTTACACAATCTACAAAACTAATCTACAATACTTCTTGAGCGTATGTTGAAGGAGTATTCTTCTTTTGCACTTTGGATGAGGAAGGATTGAATCACTTGAAACAAAGACTAATAATCTTATGATCAAAGGATTTAGAAAGATGTTTGGAAAGGATTGGAACTGAAAATATTTGTGCAAAAGGTGAGGAAAAAATGCAGGATTGAACCAGTATTTATAGGCAAAGTTTTCTGACAATCGGAGCGTGCCGGCCCCCTTAAATGGTGGCCGGCCCCTTTAAAATTAAGGGGGCCGCCCTACTGTAACGGCCAGAAAACTTTGTCTTTTCTGGGGAAAGTTTATTTGGTGAAAAACTAACTGATTTTGGTTAAAAATTTGAATTCATATATTTATTATGAATTAAACCTTTTCCTTTATTACCAAAAAAGTTTTTCAAAAATATATAATATGTTTATATTATTTAATAAACTTTGTAAAATTTAAATAAACATCCCTTTGATCATAAAATGTATTAGGCATTTGTTTATTCATATCTTAAATGATTTAGTTGGATAAAATGATATAAACTAACTAAATACTTGTTTACGTAGTAATTTTACGTTTAATGTTTTTACATTTTGTGATCGTCAAAACGTAGATATATCGAAAAATATAAATAACGTTTTTATGCATTATTTATATCAACAATCTCCCCCTTTTTGATGATTACAAAATCTAAACTCATTAAAACAAAAATTAAGATGTATACAAGTATTTTAGTGAGTTTATATCAATTCTCCCCCTTTTTGTTAACATCAAAAAGGTTTTTCCTATAAGCTTAGAGCTCCCCCTTGACGTATACTCCCCCTCGTTTTGAGGTCATAAGATAAATCAAGATATGAAATGCTTGCAAAAAAAATATTGAGAAGACAAGCAATATATATATATATATATATATATATATATATATATATATATATATATATATATATATATATATATATATATATATATATATATATATATAT